>JACSYO010000028.1:47500-52500 GCA_016806645.1 Ophiodon elongatus | reverse complement strand
GTGTGTGTGTGTACCTTGGTGTGCAGCTTGGCCAGCTGCTTATCGTCCACGTAGCTTTGCGTGTAAACTCTCCGCTTGTAACGGAACTGTAAAACAGGAGGTGAAAGGTTTCTGCTCGTTAGTACAAAGTCAAAAGATGTTTACACAAATATACGAGAGTACAAACAATCTGAAGTGTAATATAAACAGAGTGGACTTTCATTGTGACGAGGAGGGAACCTCTGGTTCTGAAGAGTGAAGTCAAAGCTTCATGTGTTAAAGCTGCATTCTCTCTCCTGACCACCAGGGGGCGACTCCTCTGGTTGTATAGAAGTCAAAGCTTCATGTGTTAAAGCTGCATTCTCTCTCCTGACCACCAGGGGCGACTCCTCTGGTTGTATAGAAGTCAAAGCTTCATGTGTTAAAGCTGCATTCTCTCTCCTGACCACCAGGGGGCGACTCCTCTGGTTGTATAGAAGTCAAAGCTTCATGTGTTAAAGCTGCATTCTCTCTCCTGACCACCAGGGGGCGACTCCTCTGGTTGTATAGAAGTCTATAGAAAATGACTCTACTTCTCTCTTGATTTATTCCTCAGTAAACATTGTAAACATGAGTTTATGTCTCAATCTCTAGTTTCAAGTCTTCTTCAATACAGCATGATGTTCATTTAGTAAATTATGGTCCATTTAGAGTCAAACAGACCATAAAGCAGGGGATGCTTTAGGGGCGGGGCTACAAGGTGATTGACAGGTCGACACTAGAGACGTATATGGCGTCTCTACGTCCTCCTCAGTCCACATAAGGTCACTTCCTGTTTGCTGGTTGCAAAAAAAACAACATGGCGACGGTGTAATCCAAGATGGCGTCGGTGTAATCACCGAACTAGAGGCTTCATAACATCAGTCCACAAACCAGCGGGGGGCCATCACCATGACTACGTCCACTTCTTACACAGTCTGGGCTGTGTAATAATAACCATGTTGTTAAATCAGCATCTTAAAAAATGGATTAAATTGTTAAAAGTGATCACTAATATGAATTTTAACAAATTTGTGACCGAAGTTTGAGAGGAATAAAGTCTTTTGTGTGCATAGAAAAAGTCTTAAAACGTTCAGTTCAACTCCTGAAACATGAAAATAAAAGTATATATCTTTGTTCGTATCTAACAAGAAGCATTGTGTGAGTATCAAGGTCTGAAAGATCTTCTTCCTCTGTGCCTCAGAGCTCCATTGTTGTCCAAAGACTATTAAAAACACAGAGATTGTCTAACTGCCCGCAGAGACTACAAAGTGCATCAGACGTGTTTTTAATTTGCACGTCTCAGATACACGTCTCACGGGCGTAGCCCACAGACTGTATATAAGAAGTGGACGTAGTCATGGTGACGTCTCTCGTTGGTTTGTGGATGTTTTGAAGCCTCGAGTTCAGCGATTTTGCCGTCGCCATGTTTTTGCAACCAGCGAACAGGAAGTGACCATATTAGGACTGATGAGGGACGTAGAGACCTGTCAATCACCTTGTAGCCCCCTGGTGGTCAGGAGAGAGAATGCAGCTTTAATACAAGAAGCTTTGACTTCTATACAACCAGAGGAGTCGCCCCCTGGTGGTCAGGAGAGAGAATGCAGCTTTAACACATGAAGCTTTGACTTCTATACAACCAGAGGAGTCGCCCCCTGGTGGTCAGGAGAGAGAATGCAGCTTTAACACATGAAACTTTGACTTCTATACAACCAGAGTAGTCGCCCCCTGGTGGTCAGGAGAGAGAATGCAGCTTTAATACAAGAAGCTTTGACTTCTATACAACCAGAGGAGTCGCCCCCTGGTGGTCAGGAGAGAGAATGCAGCTTTAACACATGAAGCTTTGACTTCTATACAACCAGAGGAGTCACCCCCTGGTGGTCAGGAGAGAGAATGCAGCTTTAACACATGAAGCTTTGACTTCTATACAACCAGAGGAGTCGCCCCCTGGTGGTCAGGAGAGAGAATGCAGCTTTAACACATGAAGCTTTGACTTCTATACAACCAGAGGAGTCGCCCCCTGGTGGTCAGGAGAGAGAATGCAGCTTTAACACATGAAGCTTTGACTTCTATACAACCAGAGGAGTCGCCCCCTGGTGGTCAGGAGAGAGAATGTAGCTTTAACACATGAAGCTTTGACTTCTATACAACCAGAGGAGTCGCCCCCTGGTGGTCAGGAGAGAGAATGCAGCTTTAACACATGAAACTTTGACTTCTATACAACCAGAGGAGTCGCCCCCTGGTGGTCAGGAGAGAGAATGCAGCTTTAACACATGAAGCTTTGACTTCTATACAACCAGAGGAGTCGCCCCCTGGTGGTCAGGAGAGAATGCAGCTTTAACACATGAAGCTTTGACTTCTATACAACCAGAGGAGTCACCCCCTGGTGGTCAGGAGAGAATGCAGCTTTAACACATGAAGCTTTGACTTCTATACAACCAGAGGAGTCGCCCCCTGGTGGTCAGGAGAGAGAATGCAGCTTTAACACATGAAACTTTGACTTCTATACAACCAGAGGAGTCGCCCCCTGGTGGTCAGGAGAGATAATGCAGCTTTAACAAATGAAGCTTTGACTTCTATACAACCAGAGGAGTCACCCCCTGGTGGTCAGGAGAGAGAATGCAGCTTTAATACATGAAGCTTTGACTTCTATACAACCAGAGGAGTCGCCCCCTGGTGGTCAGGAGAGAGAATGGCAGAACTAGAAGTTGCCGCCTGGCGTTTATTTAGGCTTCAAGTCCATTCTTTGTCAATTCGAGTGTAAAGTGTTGCCCTATAAAAAATTACGGAATAACTGCGTCTTTAGCGGCTGAGCGACGGTGTTGTTCCGTTAGCTGTTAGCTAAACACAGCGTCCAAAAATGAAGAAACAGACAGTTTGAAACAAAAACTGCTGCAATTAATAAACTTAATAATTGTGAAAAAGAAGCAGGATAAAATATAATTAGAGTTTTATGGTTATATCACCCCGCGACCCTAAAAAGGATAAGCGGTTTGGATAATGGATGGATGGATGGTTATATCACATATCTTGTCTGTATTTCCTCATAAGATCATCTAATTTATAATCCTTTTAATATATTATGAACACACTGTTGTTTATTTTGACTCAATCACACACACTACATGTGGATTCATCAAAATAGTTCCCAACAAAAGCTCTTCATGCTCTTGTTTGTTCGATTAAAACTACACTGAAAGCTGTTTTATGAGATTACTGAGAGTCAGAAATTGTGTTTTTAAAGGTTTAAGTTTTCGGTTGGATCCAATGGGCCTGAGGTTCTGAGAGAAGAAGAAACATGAGAACATTTAGAGTGATTTAAGTACCTCCAGGTAGGGGATTGGTGTGATGGGAGGAAGAGGGTACTCCTTCAGCAGCCGCTCCTCGTCCAGAAACTTTCCGGCTCGGCCGTTGAACGCCGGCTGGAAGAGACCATAGTTCAAAACATCCGACAGAGACTGAGTCAACGTCACCAGAACCCTCTGCTTACTGGTCCAGACTGGTAACTCTGGGTCCAACCGCAAGCACTTCTGAGAGAGCCGGAGACAGAGAGACAGACGGACAGAGAAAGAGACAGACAGACAGACAGACTCACAGGTTTGTCGTGCTTATTCATTCATTTAGTAAATACTGTGTGTATATATACATACATATTTATATATATGCAGTATATATATATATATATAACCTACAGTACCAGTCAAAAGTTTGGACACACCTTCTCATGTGTGTCCAAACTTTTGACTGATACTGTATATAGGTAATATATATATATATAGGTAATATATATACTGTATGTATATGCATATATATATATATAACCTATATAACTGTCCGAAGGTAAATTATAACGTTCTCGATATATACAGTATATAACTGATATATATATAAATATATGTAGTATAGATATAACCTATATATATATATATAGGTTATATCTATACTGCATATATATACATATATATATATATATATGCAGTATAGATATATACCTATAAAAATACATAAATATATATACTGCATATATATATATGCAGTATATATATATATAGGTTATATCTATACTACATATATATATATATATATATATGCAGTATATATATATATGCAGGATATATATATACTGCATATATATGTATATATATGCATGTGTGTTTTACCGTCTGCTGCAGGTCTGGGATGCCAATGCGGACGACAATACTGTTTCCAGGGGGCGTGTCATCCGCGTCGTCGTCCCTGGCAACAGCAGAGCCTGTCGGGTTGCCGTTAGTAACCGCCTGTTGCCGTGGGCGATCATGTTTGGTGTCAGCAGCCGGACTCAGAGGCATGTGGCTGAAACACACACGCACACACACACACACACACACACACACACACACACACACACACACACACACACACACACACACACACACACACACACAGAGAGCTGTGATTACTGAGCAGGGTAACACAAATAATAATTAAAGACTTTATTTTCTTCCGCTAACGTCCATCAACGTGTTGTGGATACGGTTCTTTTTAATTAGCATCAGCTGCTCGTAGCATCAGAGCTAACGCTCACTAGCGAGCTGAACACACTGGTTCCTCCACAGTGAGATACTTTAAGTTAAACTGTGGCTCCGCTCTAACGTTAGCTTCAGTCGTTAGCATGCTAAGCTAACCAGCTCAGCTAACCAGCTCACTGCTGCCGGAGACTTTCTATGTCCTCCAGCTTCAGATGACACATTAAAGAGAGCTTTCAGAGGCTTTTCTGTTCTCAGCAACGCACGTTTCACTGGATCAAATCTGAAACCATCTACAGCTTATTGACTTCTGATATTTTACATCAGAAGTCACTCAATAACACAAACTAGCCAGCAGATGGAAGCAGCGGTAGACCAGCAGCTCCTGTGTTCTGAGAGGTAAAATCACTGTTTTTGTCAACGGAGTCTGGTGGTAGATAACAGCTTCAGTTCCCCGTCAGAAAGTTCTGTCAGCGAGGTAAAGAGAGGAAAATATTC
>JACSYO010000028.1:2500-42500 GCA_016806645.1 Ophiodon elongatus | reverse complement strand
ATCAGACGTTATTAATTATTACTGGCGTGGGATCAGCCCCTTGACCTCGGGGTTGAGATCTCCACTTCAGGAAACCCTTCAGATCGACCAATCAGAGGCCTCGGATCCTCTTCCTGCCTTTTAGAGCTCTGAAGCCAACCCTTTCCTGTTCTGAGGGGGAAGATGGGCGACGGAGAAACACTAAACTCCTGGCGGTGTCTCCTCTAGTGGTGTTTCCTCGTGGTGTTTCCTTTGGTGGTGTTTCCTCGTGGTGTTTCCTCTGGTGGTGTTTCCTTTGGTGGTGTTTCCTCTGGTGGTGTTTCCTCTGGTGGTGTTTCCTCTGGTGGAGTTTCCTCTGGTGGTGTTTCCTCTGGTGGTGTTTCCTCTGGTGGTGTCTCCCGGTGGTGTTTCCTCTGGTGGTGTCTCCTGGTGGTGTTTCCTCTGGTGGTGTTTCCTCTGGTGGTGTCTCCTGGTGGTGTTTCCTCTGGTGGTGTTTCCTCGTGGTGTTTCCTCGTGGTGTTTCCTCGTGGTGTTTCCTGGTGGAGTTTCCTCTGGTGGAGTTTCCTCTGGTGGAGTTTCCTCCGAGCTTCCACCACAAACAGCCTGACGGAGCTCTTTCTTGGAGAACGACCCCAGAGAGAAGTCTCCTTCATGCCGCCTCTCATCTTCTCCTGTTCGCAGGTTTCAAACTGACAAAAGGAAACTACTCGAATGGAAACTGTGTTTTTTTTTCAATGCCCGGAATAAAAGCTCATTAAGGGCTTTTGGTGGATTAACCTTCAGAGGGAAGGTAAAGAAGAGCCGGATGTCTGACAGCTGTTCAAATATGAATCTGTGACACGCTGCTGTGAAAGAGCTCGATC
This sequence comes from Ophiodon elongatus, assembly GCA_016806645.1. NCBI lineage: Eukaryota > Metazoa > Chordata > Actinopteri > Perciformes > Hexagrammidae > Ophiodon > Ophiodon elongatus. The sequence goes on along the minus strand of JACSYO010000028.1, from coordinate 41,658 downwards.
ACACAGCTTCTACGTGACGCTGCCTCTCGCTAGCAGCCGTCTGCAGAGCAGACACCAACGAAGAAGCAGACCTGCGACCACAGACTGAACACAGGAAGTGGACGTAGTCACGGTGACGTCTCTCGTTGGTTAGTGGATGTTTTGAAGCCTCGAGTTCACCGATTACGCCGTCGCCATCTTGTTTTTTTGCAACCAGTAAACAGGAAGTGACCATATGTGGACTGAGGAGGAGTCTCTCTGGTAGAGACCTGTCAATCACCCTGTAGCCCCGCCCCTAAAGCATCCCCTCTTTATGGTCTGTTTGACTCTAAATGGACCATAATTTACTAAATGAACATCATGCTGTATTGAAGAAGACTTGAAACTAGAGATTGAGACATAAACTCATGTTTACAATGTTTACTGAGGGAATAAATCAGAGAGAAGTAGAGTCATTTTCTATAGACTTCTATACAACCAGAGGAGTCGCCCCTGGTGGTCAGGAGAGAGAATGCAGCTTTAACACATGAAGCTTTGACTTCTATACAACCAGAGGAGTCGCCCCCTGGTGGTCAGGAGAGAGAATGCAGCTTTTAACACATGAAGCTTTGACTTCTATACAACCAGAGGAGTCGCCCCCTGGTGGTCAGGAGAGAGAATGCAGCTTTAACACTTGAAGCTTTGACTTCTATACAACACGAGAACGAGCTGGGAACCAAACATGTCAGATTTCTGAGCTGCCAACTAAATTTTCTGATGAAGAAATCCATCATCATCATCACCACCATCAACGACGTCTCTCCCTCCCCCCTCTCAAACTACCCATCCCCTCCTTCTCCTTCCCTTCTCCCCTTCTCCTTCCCTTCAGTCTCCTCGTACTTCTTCTTCCCACTTTCACGCCTCGGTGAGCAGAACATCTCCTCTCGGTGCCGTCGTACCACATTTCTCCTCCTGTGGATGTGAACGGGTCCTTCAGGTGAAACTCAGTGGGAGCAGCTTGTTCTTCCCTCCATTGTTCTCTGCAGAGAGCTCCGTTATGTAACGTCTCCTCGGGTCCGTCCTCGTGGTTTCCTCCTGGTCCAGGATGCTCAGATCCACTACATTGTGGAGCGGCGTGAGGCTCCATCCTGAAATAACTCAGGGTCACCGTTCTGACGGTTTCCCGTCTTTCTGTCCCGAGCCGAGCCGCTCTCCTCCCACACAGCTGAACAATACCATCTCCATCTGGAAGCAAGCCTCCGATTCAAAGCGCTCTGGTTTGTTTGCCCACTCGGCTCCTAATGGGGAGTCGCTTCTAGCTTCAAATCATTCTTTCTTTCACATCAATGAACCCAAAATATCCAATCAGATATCAAGACTTTACTCAACGTCTACGCATCAGAAACAACTGGAGTTCTTGATTTCAAGATATAAAAGGTTTTTTTTATGTTGGTATACAATATGTGTCTCATCTGGAATAGTCGGTGTAGCTTTGAGAGACGGACTTGTTCCTCCGTGGTGAGACGAGCTGATCACAGGCTGAAGATCAGCTTCACGGACACAACAAGTGAGAGAAGAGTTGTCAACGGGCAGCCGGACGGAGGCAGGAAACAGGAAGTCTGATAGAACTAAAACGTGAGGAGTCTTTAAAACGACAACCGGTGGACTGTTTTTACACGTAGGGCCGGGAAATATATACGAATGTTGGACAATATCGTGACAAGAGACTCTATCACGTATTACGCAATGAGATTATCACTGAAGAGACCGAGATGGTGGAGTAACAGTGAAATGTCCGTGGCTGCAGGAGTCAATACTTTGTTAAGAAATCTTATGTATAAATTGATTTGCTGGTTAATGACTCTGAAAATGAGATAATCTTGGTTTTATCAAACATAAAGTTTAGCACTACGCGCTACCAGCTGTGGAGACATTGGTACAGCTGTCTCTACATAAGGCATTGGTGGGCCTATGTATTTTAATTGTGCTTATGTATGTTTTTTTTATTCTATGTAATGTTTTGTCTTATCTGGACCCTGAGTCTGAAATAAAAGTTTGATTGATTGATTGATTGTATCGTCTTTGGATATCATGGTATGTCTTTGGACTTCCTCCGTGTTCGCCCGGCACTCGGTTATTGTTTCGTAAATGTAAACATGAATCATTCGAGGCAACAACAAACCCAACGACCCGAAGTTATTAATCAAATATTCACGCGAGAACTCTGCAGATCAGAGATATTTAATCAGACATGATTCACTTCCTCTTCGCACCAGATGAAATGACTCCAGGGTCTCGTGTTGCGTCATCTCTTTAAAGACGAGGTATAGAAACGTCCTACATGAACGTCTGAGAGCTAAGAACCTGCAGGTCAGATCTTCTACATCAGCAAAAGTACCACAGTGTAGAAATACTGCAGTACAATGTGTAAAAGTACAACAGAATCTGCATCAAAATATACTTTGAGTACCAGAATGTCTCATTGTGCAGAATCATAAATATTGTTGATGCATTGATGTGTTAATGTGGAGCTCATTTTAATTACTTTTATATTTTATGAATATTACTTTATTTACTGCCTTCAATCCCACAATGCAAAGCGCCACATCAGAACGCAGTTCGTGGACTACAGAACAAACTATTGAGCGTCCAGCGAGGATGTGCTTTAGCGCCGTCAATGTGACTTCCTGTCTACACAGGAAGTGGGGTGTTACACACAGTATTACACACTTTATTCAATATGGAAATAAATTACTGTCTAATCTTGTTGAAGAGATTTTGTTTACTTTATGTTACGTCATCAGATTCGAGACAAACCAAAGGACAAACAGCTGGTTTAGTGATCGTTCTCAACACCTTTTACTTGATCAATGATCAGAACCCGCCGGTGGTGGAGGAAGTATTTATATCAGGAAAAGTACTAAAACCACACGAGGAAAATACTCTGTTACAAGTAAAAGGCTGGCATTGAAAACTGTGTTTAATGTGTTTAATGTACTATTATCAAGTTTCAGAGATACTAAAAATACTCTGAAACCTGCATGTTAGGGTTTTGGGGTTTTAGGGTTTTGGGGTTTTGAGGTTTTGGGGTTTTGGGGTTTTGGGGTTTTGGAACGGATCCAGTTTAGTTCCAGTACTTCCAGTAACCAGAGCTGGGACCAAGTCGTGAGTCTCGAGACCTAAACTTTGACTTTACGTACTTTTTAAATAACATACTTTTTAAATAACATACTTTTTAAATGACGTACTTTTTAAATAACGTACTTTTTAAATAACGTACTTTTAAAATAACATTCTTTTTAAATCTTCGGGCTTTGAGGACGGTATCAATAATTTCCAAGTGAAGTCACGAGTCTTTTTTCGAGTCTAAAGTCGTTAAATGTGTCATGTGACTCGAGTCCAGACCTCGGCCAGTAATAAAGACAAGACTCACCTATCGTCCGCGGTCCCATCAAACTTTTCCAACGGCCTTTACTGAGTTCTACTGGTCTCTTCTGGTCTGGTCTGGCCTACTGGTTCAGGACTGGTTCAGGACTGGTTGGACCTGGTTCTCCTGGTTCTGGTCCAGCCTGAGGTTCCAGGTTCTTCCTCTGGTTGGGTTTTGATTGGATTGTTGTAATCCTGCGAGTAGTAGGAGAACGAGGGAAGTACTTTCCGAAGATGTAGTAGTTCCTCTTGTAGGACGAGCAGTAGATGAAGTACTTTTACAGCAAACAGTGAAGTACTTTCTGTAGTATTACTGTGGTTCATGTGTAGTAATCCTGCAGCAGAGTGAGAGGTCTCAGAGTTTCAGACAGTATTCTGGGAGCTGCCCTGCCCATCCTGTAGAAAGGGAGGAAAAGAGGGAGGAAGAGCGAGAGGAAGGTGGGTGGGAGGTAAAGGAAAAGGGGAGGCCAGGATGTGAAGGAGAGGGAGGAGGGGAGGAAGGGGGGAGAAAAAAAAAACATGTCAGAAGACGAGTGGAGGGTGCACGGAGACGACGGAGAGAGCTGTCTTGCAGTTTAAAAGCAGAATTGGGTCAGACACAGATGCATTTCGTGGAGGCCATTTCAGGTTCAGCCAGTTACACAATACGAAGCCGTTGTATCCGTTAGCATGGCAACAGAGGGGGACGTACCGCCGCCTGGATAACTGGTAGTATTATGTAAAGTTCTAGATATTGATCCATCTTTCTGTTTCTATTCTCAGAGGAGGACAAAAAAAAAGAAACGTCTATTTCACCGGAGCAGATTAGGATTTACTGCTCGCTTCGGTTCGTTAGGATTTATGAGATGCATGAAGCTCAAGAGGACACAGAACAGAGCTTTGCTTATTATTTTTAAAGAAAATATTTTTTTTTTTTAAATGCCAGAAATTCTCTGGTGTCTCAGATTTTACGCTTTTTTTCTATTTTGTTTGTCTCGTTTTTCTTTTTTCTTGTGTAGCGAATGGGCTACAACTGCATTTATTTGTGCAACCCTGTGTTATAGTTAATATAATAATAATAATAACATCTTCGGGTTTTGGACTGTCGGTTGAAAGATGTCATCGAGGACTCTGAGAAAATGCGTTTTTTCACTGTTTACTGACATTTCATAGGTCTACAGATTAATCGTTAACGAAAGTGACCATAACTGGCAGACCTAGAAGAAACTACGGTCGAAGGAACTTTAACAGGTCAAAATCATGTTTACAGTAATATTGCATCCTCATTAAATAGGTGGTGCAGGAAGTTAAGTGATGTAGCGATCAATGCAATGGTATCTAGCTAATAAAATGTCAACATTAGCCAGCAACGCCTTTTGTAGCCTTTAAAAAGAATATTTACAGCGGAAGGCAACATTACTGAAAAATATAAATGATATGCATAGTTATTGCATATTTGTACTTGTCTCATGACTAAGAGTCAGTTAGCTGCATATCAGCCATTTAGTAACTCCCAGCTAACCTTTGGTAGCCCGTTATCAGACCTAAATGCTAACATTACTCTCGCTAGCTGTTGTTGTTGATACTGTCTAGTAGCGCTGTTAGCTTTCAGCAGAATGTTTGCAGACTCATAACTGTTAGTCAGTTAGCTGCAGTAGCCACTTAGCAATTAGCTGCTAACCTCTGGTAGCTCGTTATCAGACTGTTAACAGCTAATATCAAAATTGCCAGCTTTATTAGCGACCTCCTGTCGTTGTAGCGCCGTTAGCTTTCAGCAGCCTGCTAGCAGACTCGTGACTAATCGTCAGTTAGCTGCAAATTAACCACTTAGTAACCAGCTGGTAGCCTCTGGTAGCTCGTTATCAGACTGTTGCCAACATCAAAATTGCCAGTTTTATTACGACCTCCTGTCTAGCGCCGTTCAGCAGCCTGCGTTAGCAGACTCGTGACTAATCGTCAGTTAGCTGCAAATTAACCACTTAGAACCAGCTGGTAGCCTCTGGTAGCTCGTTATCAGACTGTTAACAGCTAACATCACTGTAGCTTCGCTTTGTTGAACTACTGTTAGCAGCCTGTTAGCAGCCTGGTAGCTTCCTGGGTTCTAGTTAGCAGCCTGTTAGCAGCCTGGTAGCTTCCTGGGTTCTAGTTAGCAGCCTGTTAGCAGCCTGGTAGCTTCCTGGGTTCTAGTTAGCAGCCTGTTAGCAGCCTGGTAGCTTCCTGGGTTCTAGTTAGCAGCCTGTTAGCAGCCTGGTAGCTTCCTGGGTTCTAGTTAGCAGCGTAAGCTTGGCTCTGCCAGGAAGCAGCTGTTGACCTCTGGTTGCATACCAGCAGAGGGCCGTTAGCTTCCTGTTCAGTCAGCCAGTAGCATACTGGGCGCCAGCTGGTAGCCTGCTAATAGCTACCAGCATGCTAGCCAGCTGGTGTGTGTGTGTGTGTGTGTGGAAACCAGGACGTTTCCATGACGATGCAGACAGCAGGAGGACATGTTGGACACAAGAAAACAATAAAAAAAACTTTAAAAAAACTTGACAAAAGATTAGAAGTACTTCCTGTGACTCACACTTCCTGTTTCCCTGTCTGGGTTGCCAAGGAAACGGATGTTTGGCAGGAAGAAGCCGAGAAGCTGGACAACACTGATAAAAGACACACACTCACACACACACGCACACGCACACACACACACACACTTGATACTTCTACTCCGTTACATCTCACTGCAGTACATTAATCTGACAGCTATAGTTACTTTTCAGATAAAGATTTTATACGCCAAGCATATAATCAGTTTATAATAAATAAATATATATATTCATACAGTATATACATATATATTTAAATGTATGTGTAAATAAAGAAACAAACATTGAGAGCAACTAAAATATATATTTACAAGCTCATATGTGCAATAATGTATAATATTCTTTACTTATTATACATTTACTGTCTGATTACTTATCTATTATACCAGTTTTGTTTTGTACTGATGTCTCTTGTTTGTGCACTGTGAGATTTATAATGGATTAAAGTCCAATTCTTCAGATTTGTTCTGGTACTTGCTATTAAAATTATCCTTTAACTCGTATTAATGACTTTTACTGTTAATAAACTGCTAATTACGCCATTTATTTTTGACTTGCATGGTCTTTTTTTCCTTTTCATACACATTTAATCATCATTGTCGGAGCGATCCACTCAAGATTGATCGGCTGCTTCCGCGTGACTCTCGTGCACGAAGACAAATAACTCGAGTGGCGATTATTATTATTATTTCTCCGGCGGTGCGGCGACGTGGAGGAAGAGCCGACGACGTTATCGTCCGTCCGTCGGCTCTTGTTCTGAACACACTTCAGGTGTGAAGACACGGAGGAGGATCTGCAGCTCCAGTTGTGGTCAGATCCCCGAGAAGCATCTCATTGTTAAGTGTGAACAGGATGTGTGTGTGTGTGTGTGTGTGTGTGTGTGTGTGTCCTGAAAATGGAGCTCCCTTGGCCATTACCATGGTAACCAATGGCAGGAGCTGATAAAACACACTGTATTTTTCATCTCTCACACACACTCTTCATCTTGTCAAGTTTCTCACATCCCTTGGAAACTAAAATCTGGGGCGGATGTGTTCAGTGTCCTTCTCTCCGCATGAAGCAGAGCTGGAGCCCCGTGAGCGCCACCTAGAGGCGGAAACGCTCATTACGGACGACATTTAAAGGCCTTGCACGTGTATTTTACTCTACGTTTCGTCGTCCGAAACGCCAAAAAAAAACAGTATTCGGTCGCTGAAACCGAGACTTTGCTCGTTGTTGCTTTAGGTTCCGATCACGCAACAGAGACAACGACAGCAATGGCGGACTCTCGGTGACGTGATGCCGCCGAGCAGCAACTCCACCTCGCCGTCAGCTGAGAAAGCTTCACTAGACAAGCGCCACTAGAAAGCATTGCTAGAAAGCGTTGCTAGAAAGCGTTGCTAGAAAGCGCTGCTACGAAACGTTGCTACAAAACGTTGCGCCGCTAGAAAGCGCCGCCAAAAGCGTTGCTACAAAGTGTTGCTACAAAGCGTTGCTACAAAGCGTTGCTAAAAACGTTGCTCTCTTGCAGCATGTTTTTCTGTTGTTTTTTAGAAGCTGATAAAACCTTTAGGCCCCTCGTGGATGTCACGCTTCACCCGGGGGGCCGATCACATTTTAATGGCGTAGATGTTGGAGGAACAGGTTCATATGAGTGATGTATAATTATGATGAACTATATATTTTCACCTCCTCCTCATCCAACAGCAGAGCAGCAGGAGCTCAATTTCTGAATTGAATCCATTTTTCGCTCATTATTTACATTTAATCTCCCGGTTGCGTACGCAGCTCATCAGCTAGGGACGCTTTTATGATCGGCCCCTTCGAGTCTAAAAGTAAGAAAACACAATTTGATCTATAACGTTAAAAATATTGTGCATATTATAAGAATTCTTTTTTTACAATATCTAAATCGTATTTAATATTTTGTGGAATCAAAATGTCAGAAGCAACACAGCAACATGAACTTGTTAGCAAACAATCGTGTTTTAGAGCAACGTAAGATGTCAGTCCAGTATTCTGTCTCTTTTAGCTCCGTGTTTGGTCTCCACCACCAACATCGGTCTCTTTTAGCTCCGTGTTTGGTCTCCACCACCAACATCGGTCTCTTTTAGCTCTGTGTTTGGTCTCCACCACCAACATCGGTCTCTTTTAGCTCCGGGTTTGGTCTCCACCACCTCCTGAGACCAACATCTGAGAAGTTAATGAACAAGAAGCTGAAACTCACTTCAAAGCAAAGACGAGAGACGCTGCAGATTCACGCGACTATTCGTCCGTCCGTTCGGCCGGCGGCGCGGTTTAACCTTTGACCGGCGACGCGCGCGTTGCCATGACAACCGCGTGATGTTTAAAGAGCGTCAGCGCTGCAGAAGAAGAAGAGGAAGAGGAAGAAGAAGATAGAGGAGGAAGAAGAAGAAGATCTACTTCCTGTTTGAAGTGTTTGAGAAAGATCACCTCTTCAGATAGACGGTCTGAGACTACGGCCTACACACTCTCTGCTGAGCTTACATAACACACACACACACACACACACACACACACACACACACACACACACACACACACACACACACACAGGACGGAATGTGATGCTGGAGGAAACAGGAAATAAAAAGACATCCCTCAGAGAGATGGAGGGAGGAAAGGAGAGATAGAAAAGGAAAAGGAAAGAGAGAGGGAGACGACGAGGGGGGAGGAGACACAGTTAAAGGAAAAGGAAGGAAAGGAAGAGCAAAGGAGGGAAGGGACGAAAAAGGAGACGAAGGAGAATATACATAAAAGATGGGAGGAAAAGGAAAGATGGATGACAGAAAGGAAAGGAGCAGATGAAAGGAAAGGAGGCAAGGGAAGTGGAAAAGAAGAGGGAGGAACAGGAAGAGAGGAAGTAACAAAACAAGGTGAAATGAGGAGAGAAGGAAAGGACTAAAGGGGGTAGCAACAGAAGAGAAAGGAAAGAAAGGAAATCAGGAGAGGAGGAAGGAGTAAAGGATGGAGGAATTAAGGAAAGGAGGCAACTGTTAGGTGAGGAAGAAGGAAAGGAGAGGAATAGACGTAGTTAAATAAACGGAACGAAGGAGAGCAGGCAAGGAAAAGAGGGAAGGAATGCAGCAAGGGGAGAAGGAAAGGAGAGGAAGGGAGGAGGCAAGGTAATGAGGAAAGGAGATAAATAGAAGAGTTGAATGGAGGAAGAAGAAGGGATGAATGAAGAGAGGAAGGAAGGACATGACGGATGAGGGAAGTCGATGACGGAAAGAGAAAAGGAAAGGAAAGAACGAAAGGAGGCAAGGAAGCAAATAAGGAAATAGGGAAGCGATGAAGGAAAGAATAGAAGGAATGAGTGAGGAAGAAGAGCAAAAGGAAGAGCGAGGACGGTAAGCAAGGAAAAGAGGGAAGGAATGCAGATAGGGGAGAAGCAAAGGAAAGGAAGGGAGGAGGCAAGGTAACGAGGGAAGGAAAGGACGACGAGAGGTAAAAAAAAAAAAAAGGTTTAAAGTTTAAAGAAGAATTAGTCACGACTTTGAAAGTTACAGACCGGCACACACACACACACACACACACACACACACACACACACACACATGCACACACACACACACACACACACACGCAGCCGAACATATCACCGAAACACATTGCACATATCACACACATCACACACACAGACACACACACACACAGACACACACACACACACACACACACACACACACACACACACACACACACACACACACACACACACACACACACACACACACACACACACACACACACACAGGGCTGCAGAGAGAGAGAGACTCACCCAGAAGATCACCGACTCGTTCTCCATGATGATAAACTGAAAAGAAGAGGAAGGACTGATGGAGGGAGGAAGAGGAGGAGAGGAAGAGGAAGAGGAGAGAGATGATGGAGGATGGAGAAGAAGAAGAAGAAGAAGAAGAAGAAGAAGAGGAAGAGGAGGTGTGTGTGGAGACGAATAGAGAGAAGAAGAAGAAAAAGAAAAAGAAGAAGAAGAAGAGGAAGAAGAAGAGGAAGAAGAGGAGGGAGAGAAGGAGAGGCAGGATGAGTGGAAGGCTGGTCGGTTCAGCCCACACACTGCCAGCATGACACACACACTCATGCACACGAGAGTGTGTGTGTGTGTGTGTGTGTGAGTGTGCACGTGCGTGTGCATGCACGTTGTCTCCCACTCTAATGCGTGGGTTAGAAAACACACCTCTCTCCCTCTCTCTCTCTCTCTCCCTCTCTCTCTCCCTCTCCCTCTCTCTCTCTCCCTCTCTCTCCCTCTCTCTCTCTCTCTACCTCTCTCTCCCTCTCTCTCTCTCCCTCTCTCTCTCGCTCTCTCTCTCTCTAGAAAGAGAGAGGGAGGGGGGTAAGCAAGCGTGGGTGTGGAGGAGCGGCCCCGTCGCCATGGCAACGACGAAATAGCAAAGGAAAAAAAATCATCATCATCATCATCATCATCACTGGCCGAAGATGACGAGCCCTGGCGCATGACGATGGGGAGTCGAAACACATTTATGTATTATTATACGTTTTTTAGTTTAATGGTTTTTAGGTTTTTTTCTATAAGGGTGAGGATCGACCAATCAGAGAGCCACGTGGCCGCGGGAGTCACATGACCCTCCCCCCCCCCCCCCCCCCCCCCCCCCCCCCCCCCCCCCCCCCCCCCCCCCCCCCCCCCCCCCCCCACCCCACGAGGAGATGAAGAGGGTGTTTTCCCCATGTGAACCTCCGTCAGGGGCAGGAAGCAGTACACACTCCAGTACACACTCCAGTACACACATTATTACACACTCCAGTACACACACCAGTACACACACCAATACACACACCAGTACACACACCAATACACACACCAGTACACACACCAATACACACACCAGTACACACTCCAGTACACACTCCAGTACACACTCCAGTACACACATCAGTACACACACCAGTACACACTCCAGTACACACACTCCAGTACACACACCATTACACACTCCAGTACACACATCAGTACACACACCAGTACACACTCCAGTACACACATCAGTACACACACCAGTACACACTCCAGTACACACACCATTACACACTCCAGTACACACATCAGTACACACACCAGTACACACTCCAGTACACACACCAGTACACACTCCAGTACACACACCAGTACACACACCAGTACACACTCCAGTACAGACACCAATACACACCAGTACACACACCAGTACACACCCAGTACACACACCAGTACACACACCAGTACACACCAGTACACACACCAATACACACCCAGTACACACACCAGTACACACTCCAGTACACACACCAGTACACACACCAGTACACACACCAGTAAATACTGCGTTATAGATGCCAGTCAGCTGGTATGCACATTGGTGTACACGCCGGTATACTACATGTCGGTAGTATACACATTGGTGGTATACATGTTGGTATATGCGGCAGTAAACAGGTAGTATACACATAGGTAATATACACACAGATAGTATACACACAGATAGTATACACACAGGTAGTATACATACAGGTAGTATACACACAGGTAGTATACACACAGATAGTGTACACACAGATAGTATACACACAGGTAGTATACATACAGGTAGTATACACACAGGTAGTATACACACAGGTAGTATACACACAGATAGTATACACACAGGTAGTATATGCAGCAGTAAACAGGTAGTATACACACAGGTAGTGTACACACAGATAGTATACACACAGATAGTATACACACAGGTAGTATATGCGGCAGTAAACAGGTAGTATACACACAGGTAGTATACACACAAGTAGTATACACGCAGGTAGTATACACACAGATAAAAATTTGTGAAAATTGTGAAAATTTAGAAAAGAATTGTGAAAATTAAAAAAATTTGGAAGATTTCTGACATTTGTGAAAATTTCATAAATTTTTTACAATTTAAAAAACAAAATTGTGGAAAGTCAGGAAATTTGTGAAAATTTAGGACACTTGTGGAAATTTAGGACATTTGTGGAAAGTCACTACACACTACCTCTTTAGTCCACAGGGGGCGCCAGAACCACCACCTGGTGCTCAGAGACACTACCTCTTTAGTCCACAGGGGGCGCTAGAACCACCACCTGGTGCTCAGAGACACTACCTCTTTAGTCCACAGGGGGCGCTAGAACCACCACCTGGTGCTCAGAGACACTACCTCTTTAGTCCACAGGGGGCGCTAGAACCAGCACTATGAAAGTTTCCTCGTAGTGACTTTAAGTTACTGACTGAAATGTGACGCAGGTGATTTTTGTTTACTGATATTCAGATCACATATTTACCGTAAAAATATCACAATATTTCCTAATAATATTATTAATTCATATTTAAACATGACCTGCTTGCAGCAAATTGATTAATTAATGAATTTAAAAAAAAACATTTAAGTTCCACGTAGTTCCAAGTTTAGTTCCAAGTTTTAATTTAATTTTTTTATAATTTTGTAAATAAAGACCTTTATTTAAGGAATATAAAATAAAACTGGTGGAGTTGCAGCTGATCAGGTTATGAACTGTGTTGGTTTGATGAAAAAATACTATTTAAATATATTTTAAATATCTTGTCAGTAAATTTTGGATTTTTGTTTATTTATATTTGCACACTTTCCTACTTCGTACTGCAGCTTCCTTCTGAGATAAATAAAGTTTTATGATACAAACATGTAATCAGCTGTTTTTGTCTCTGCTGCAGAGTTACAGCGCCACCTGCTGGACTGAAGGAGCCTGTACGCTTATTTACACATGTTTATCTCTAACCAGAGTAAACAACAGCTGATCTCTAACCAGAGTAAACAACAGCTGATCTCTAACTAGAGTAAACAACAGCTGATCTCTAACCAGAGTAAACAACAGTTCTCTGGTTAGTATTTAAAGCTGCAGGTACAAATTTTATCTCTAATATTTTATTTTTATAGTTTATTTAATTATTTGTTTTATTGTTTTATTGTTTTCCTGATTCATTGTTTTATTGATTTTTTATTCCAAATTAGTTTTGTATTATTTTAATTGTGATTTTTTATTATTAAAAAAACGTATTATTCAAGCTGAAAATCGGCATTTTGGGATTTATATTTACATTTCGGGCTGAACACCTGACTTCTGACTGACTGTCTGGTTACCATAGCAACCACCCGCAGCATTACAGGTTACTTTCATATTAAAATGTATTAATGTGACATGAAAACAGCTTTTAGCACCCCGACGCAATGCATTGTGGGGCAGTAGCGTCGATGCAGAAAGAACAGAGACCCCAACAGGAACACGTGTTCTTCTGCCCCCTAGAGGCCAAGAGACGTTACCTCTCTCTCTCTCTCTCTCTCTTCTCTCTCTCTCTCTCTCTCTCTCTCTCTCTCTGAATCGTTTCACACACGAAGCTGTTTGAGTTTATTTATTTAAAAAATACAAAATCATATTAATCCGTCAGTCGGTCAAAAGAACAAAACACAAAGTGAACAAATCAGTTTCTACTTCAAAGTATTCTGATCACAGTGAAAGTACCACAGAGTACTCTGATACCTGTACTTCACTGTACTACTCGTTTCACAGTATTTCTCTGCAGGGGTGCGTTTGTTTTATGTCCCAGCGTGTCCCTTCAGCAGCAGGTCCACGTAGGCTCCCGTCACCAGACTCTCCCGGGAGACGCTCAGCTTCTCCATCAGCTCCTCGGCCACCTTCAACACACAGTACTAATACGTATACTTGTGTACTTTTAAACGCTAATGTACCAGTGATACATGTACAATTACAACATTTACACCGACGGACAAACCGACCTGCTGTCCGTCTTCTACAGTCTGCTCCGGGCGCATCACCACCTGAAACAAACAAACAAACAAACAAACAAACAAACATTAGACTTCATCTAATTAAAGGTGAAATATTCCCAAATATCAGATATTTATTTATTTAAAAACCAGACGGACAATTATGAGATTGTTTTCTAATAATTATCAGAATCCTATTTCATTATTAGTAATTTATTTATTTTTTAATCATAATTCTATATCATAATTGCGCAACACAAATGTTACAATTATGATACAAAATCGTTTTTTATAAGTAATAATTATGAGATGTGATGTGCTTTCCTAAAAAAAATTATTTAAGCTAATTAGATTATTATTAAAAATAATTATAATAATAAACCTTCAAAAAACACTGAATTCAGAATTTATACATTTTAGATTAATTGTTTAGTCTGTAAAATGTCAGGGTTTTTTGTGTTAAAATTTTAAATATTAAATTTATAATAATAATAATAATGAAAAGCTGCAAATCCTCAAATTTAGGGGGCTGAAACGTATTTATTTATTTATTAATTAATCATTTCAACACTAGTTGAAACTGTGTGTGTGTGTGTGTGTGTGTGTGTGTGTGTGTGTGTACCTCCAGCTCCATGTAGTTTCCGAGTCCCTCCACGTTGTCCAGGTGAACTCTGGTCTGACCAATCATAAACAACCGCCGCTCCTTCCGCACCTCACCTTTAACCCCGAGGGCGTCCGACAGCACGGTCTACACACACACACACACACACACACACACACACACACACACACACACACACATTAATAAAGAGCAGTGTGTGGCTGCAGGAACACACTGGGGTTGTTTGTTGTTACCCGGAGGCTCGGCGGGTCGCCGGTGGGGCTGATGGAGTAACGGGACAGTTTGGGTCCATCGGTGTCGGGACGCTCGTAGAAGATCAGCTGACCCGACTCGTTCTAACAAACAAACAAACAAACAAACAAACAACCAGTGAGTCAGTGTTGCACCACGGTACAGAACCATACATGTTTTATAAATCTATTAAGATTTTGTATTTCTTACTTTAATTATATTTTATTACAAATTTGTTTTTAATCCATTATAATGTTCTGTTTAGTTTGTATCTGTCATGTTTATTAAGTCAGATTTATTTAATTTTTTTATTTTTATGTATGTATATTCTTGTCTTCACATTTTATAAAAAAATAATAAATTATTAATATAATAATAAATTAATAATAATGTTTTATTTTTATTTATATTTCTAATGAATTGCTCCGGGATGTTTTATACCTGTATATTACTTTTTAATCATATATTTGTATTTATTTATTTATTTGTTTTTATTTTTATTTTATTAATTAATAATTTTGTTTGTTTATCTTCTCATTTAATTTTTTTTATTTGTTATGAGTATTATTTTTTAATCATTTATTTTAATTTATATATTTGTTTTAAATGTTTATTCATTAATTTCTTTAGTTTTTTGTTTCTTTATCTACTCATTTTATTTTTTTATTTATTTATTTATGTCATTGAAACTTTTAATTGACTTGATGAAGCAAAATGTGGAGCTCTTATTAAAGTAAATAAAATATCACTGATTGTATATTTTCATGGGCCGAATGTGACACACACACACACACACACACACACACACACACACACACACACACACACACACACACACACACACACCATGAAGTCTCTCAGCTTCAGTCGTCCTTGGCTGCAGTTGAAGAAGGTGTCGTGCTGTCTGATGATCGTGCCCTCTGATTGGCTGAGCTCGGCGGCCTTCTTGGCGAACAGCGTCGGGTCGCTCACTTTGGCTTTGATCTCCACGTTGGACGGCATGTCTCTACTGAGCATGTGCAGAACAGAGGGACGACAGGAAGTCAGACAGGAGCTTATTAACATAAACTGGAGGCTGATCTATAATCAATGAGCTCATCCATCTATTGGTGAATCGGCTCTGGAAAATACAAATAAATAAATTGAAAGGTCTCGTAGAGAAAAGAGGACGTGAAAATTAAAATAGCCAATTAAAATATTAAATAAATATTTTATTTACTTTATTAACTGATGGGTGGGAAATAAAACATAATGCTTTTTATATAATTATTTTATAAACATATATTTATTTATTTGAGTTACTTCTCCTCTGCTGGTGAAGTGTCGCTTTAAAAAACAAAAGCTCTTCATAATTCATATTTTTTAAAACACACTGTGTGTCATTATTTCACATTAATCTAAATAAAACCACATTTGTGTTTACGGTTAAAGACAGTATTATAAACAAAATAAAATAAATGGGCCAGCTTTCTTTGTACATTCATTCTAGTTTATTTGCACAATTTAAAAATACACAACAATAACAAAATAAATGATATCACAGTGCAGGAAAATAACCTAAATAATGTTAAAATCTCTCAATATTATAGAGAACACAACAATTAATATACAATGATTACATTATATTGATGGCAAAGCATTTGAACAAGATATAGGATGTATAATAACAACGATAATAACAAATTTTCAACAAAAAAAGACAGAAAATGTGTGTTTTTAGGGGGATTTAAAGTCATAAAGCTCAGAGGAGCCAGAAACTGACGTCACATGTTTGTCCGCCATGTTGTTGTCGCCCGTTGTCATGCGCAACATAAGACCCGCCTCTCAACTCACCCGATTGGACGATGTGGAAACAAACCGGCCAATCAAGTGGAAGAATAGAGGTTTTTCTTTAAACTGCGCTAACAGTGATGTTAAACCCTAAATGGCGTTTTAAACATGGCGGACGGTTCACTATCAACACAAGGAGTGGCTCATATTAATAAAAAGGATAGTAAAGTGCGTTGTTTTACTTGTTCCAGGTGTCTCTGCCACTGCTGCTGCGTCTCCGCGTGTCAGGAATTGATTTACCCGCGAAACACTCCCTCAGGGGGCGGGGCCTCAGCGGCGGTCTGAGCTCGGCTGATGTCAAACGGGAGAAGACACCAAACTGACCGCAGAGCAGTGCTGAGCGGCGGGGGAGCCACATCGACACGGGGTCCTCCTCATGGATGTCCGCCTTCAGAGACGATCTTCGAAATACATACGAAAAACAGTAAAAGGAAATGAAGACGTCTCACTCCGCTTCATTTATGCGGCACTAAAGTAACAGGCTGCATCATGGCTGACCTTTAAAGAAATACTTTCCAAATTTAAAACTTCATAATAAAATAGCAATAATCCCCATGTCTGCCAAATATTAACACTGTGTTATCATTTTTAATCAGTATTAGTAATAATAATACCAATAATAATATCACAAAAACCTGATAAAGCTATATGAAACGACATAAATGTTTCTCTTTCCACCTCCTTTTTTTTTTTACAGAGACGATCTCTGTCTCTGAAGAAGACACAGTAAAAGAAAATGAAGACGTCTCACTCTGTTTCATTTATTCCGCACTGAAGTAAAAGCAGCCATCATGGCTTACTTTTTAAAAAGTACTTTATTTTCCAAATTTGAAACTTCATAACAAAGTAACCAAACTTCTTAGTTGTCATATAATTATTATTATTAATAATAATAATATTTTTAAACTACAAAACTAATAATAATAACAATAATTATCATTATTATTATTATTTTATTATATATTTTTACAACAAAAAACAAACAAGTCAACATCACAAAGTATCAATAATACAAGGAAAGCAAAACAATTCAAATGCAAAGATCAGACAATAAATTAAATTACTTTACATAGACAAATAATAGAAAAATAATAATAAAGTGAATAAGATTATTCCATAAATTGTTGAACTATTCCTTTAAAGCCATGACTCTCAGCTGCAGTTTCTCTAGTGGCCACTAGATGCTGCTCAACCAAACTTTAAACGGGAAAACCTCTAACTTCTCTTTCGTAAAACAAAGTCGACACATTTCTCCTCATTTCAGTCAATGGGAGAATCTCAAACTCAAATGTCTTTACATTCATGTTTCTGTGTCTGTGATTGGTCGGTTTGCTGGTATGACGTCATGCTGTTGCTGGCCGCGTTTCTTTTTATAAGTGTTTACCTCCACGGCTATCTATGCCAACACACACACACACACACACACACACGCACGCACACACACGCACACACACACAGCTGTAACATGACTACATTTAGCTCACCGGCTCATCAATACCACTCTGGACCTGCAAGTGTGTGTGTGTGTGCGCGCGCGTGTGTGTGTGTGTGTGTGTGTGTGTGTGTGTGTGTGTGTGTGTGTGTGTGTGTGTGTGTGTGTGTGTGTGTGAGAGGGAGTGAGACAGCATCAGAGAGAGAGAGACCGGGAGGGGAGGGTTGACATTTGGCAGAAACAAATCAGGAAAGAAGAAGAAGCCAGATGAAAAGCACCGCGGAGGAAAAACAAAGACGTCTGAGAGTTTTCTCTGTGAGTAAAATACTTAAATACTGAGATGATTAAACTTCAGTCGGTCATAATGTCAGGACAGAGGTCGGGCTGTGATTTATTTGTGATTTGTGGGTCAGGTGGTCTCACGATGACCGTCACGTATTCCAGTAAAGTTGCCAACGCCACGTTCTTCAGCTTCCACCGGCTGCTGCTGCGCTGGAGAGGAAGCATCTACAAGCTGCTGTACCGAGAGTTCATGGTGTTCCTGGTGCTGTACACAGGGCTGAGCCTCGTCTACAGGTCGGTCCTCTGCACACCTGGTCTCTTAAAGCCCCACGCCGGTCACACCTGTTGTCTCTTCTTCCTCTGAGCAATAGGGATGTCCAAAAACAACTTTAATTAATACATTAATATATATTAATATATATTAATGTATTAATATAATATTAATATATATTAATGTATTAATACGTATTAATATATTAATATAATATTAATATATATTAATGTATTAATATATATTAATATAATATTAATATATATTAATATAATATTAATATATATTAATGTATTAATATATATTAATATATATTAATGTATTAATATATATTAATATATTACTATATTAATATAATATTAATATTATATTAATATATAAATATAATATCAATATATATTAATATATATTAATATACATTAATCGAAACATCGAACGCGACGCATCATTACAACGCGACGCAACATCGTGACGTAACATCGTAACATGGTAACGTACCATCGTGACGAATTATTATTATATTAATATATAAATATAATATCAATATATATTAATATATATTGATATACATTAATATTATATTTATATATATTAATATACATTAATATAATATTAATATATATTTATATATTAATATATATCAATATATATTAATATATATTAATATTATATTAATATAACTAATTCTCCAGTCAAGTGCTATTAAAACATTAATAGAAGAAGAGAGCGCCGCAAAATCTTAAATGATGGAAGAAAATGTGTAAAAACATGATGTGAATTTGACATTTCTGTTTAGTTTAATGCATTAATGTGAGGAATGACCAGAGACTATGTATAAGAAGTGGACGTCGTCATGGTGACATCTCTCGTTGGTTTGCGGATGTTTTTAAGCCTGGAGTTTGGCGATTACGTCCGTCGCCATCTTGGAATAATGTCCGTTTTGGCTTTTTTTGCAACCGATAAATGAAAGTGACCATATGTGGACTGAGGAGGAGGGACATAGAGACCTGTCAATCAGCTTTAGCCCCGCCCTAAAGCGTATCCTAGCATAGTCATTTTCTATAGACTTCTATACAACCAGAGGAGTCGCCCCCTGGTGGTCAGGAGAGAGAATGCAGCTTTAACACATGAAGCTTTGACTTCTATACAACCAGAGGAGTCGCCCCCTGGTGGTCAGGAGAGAGAATGCAGCTTTAACACATGAAGCTTTGACTTCTATACAACCAGAGGAGTCGCCCCCTGGTGGTCAGGAGAGGGAACTTTAACACAAGTTTGTCACAGGTTATGAGTTAATTTGCATACGCAATTTTAAAAAGCCGCCGTTGACTTTTGGACCCGAACAGGGGTCTCCTGGGTCAAAGTCCTGTGATGATTTGTTGTTAATATTTTATCAAGATTTCCACTGCACTTTGTTGTATTTTTGTACATTTCCTTCTGAGACATATTGGAGTATAAGTATAGAAGTACCTCATAAAGTACATCACTTGTACTAAATGTACTACTGTGTCCTCTGCAGGCTCGTCCTCAACGACCAGCAGAGGAAATTGTTCGAGAAACTTTCCATGTACTGCGATAAGTACGCAGAGCAGATCCCCGTCACCTTTGTTCTGGGTACGTTAATAAAACAAGTCTCTTTGGAAAACACTCATTAATTTTTAGCATTTCGGAAGCTGCTCGATATCCGTCCCAATTCCCTTTAGACGGTTGAACTTCCTCCTTTTGTTGCCTGAACCGCAAACCTTCCCTTTCCTGCTTTTTATGTGTTGTATTGTGTTGTATTGTGTTGTATTGTGTTGTATTGTGTTGTATTGTGTTGTATTGTGGTGTATTGTGCGCTACAGTGTTGTACTTTAGTGTTATATTATTTATATTAGGTCACTACGTTGTAAAAAGCTTCCCTGAGACTAGAGACGAAAATGAGCTCTCTAACTAACTCTGGTACATTTACATATTTACATTTACAAATGTTGATTAATAGTCCTCGGTAAATAAATAAATAGGTAAATAAATAAATAGATAAATAAATAAATAGGTAAATAAATAAATAGGTAAATAAATAAATAGGTAAAAAGTAAATAAATAAATAGATAAATAAATAAATAGGTAAATAAATAAATAGGAAATAAATAAATAAATAGATAAATAAATAAATAGGTAAATAAATAAATAGGTAAATAAATAAATAGGTAAATAAATAAATAGATAAATAAATAGATAGATAGAGATACATTCCTAAATAAATAAATAATAAATAAATAGATACATAAATAAATAAAATAGATATATACATACATAAATAATAAATAGATAGATAAATTAATAAATTAATAAATTATATAAGTAATTAATTAATAAGTAATTAAATTAATAAAATAATACATAAATTCATGAATAAATAAATACATAAATAAATAGATAGATGGATAGATAAATAAATAAATTCACAGATTTAGGCGTAAAGAATTCAAGGTTTCAAGTAATATGTGGAGTGAAAAACATTACTGAAAAAATAATTAGAAAAGAAAAAATAGACGTTAAACTGTATTTTCACAGAATGTTCAAATCAGACACAAACAACAACAACCTGATGTGTACAAGCGGCTCGTTGGAAGATAACGAGCTCATCATCCGCCTCGTTATCTCCTAACGAGGGTTACAGATTCATCAGATATAACACAGTCGCGTGTTGTTATTAATATTTACAGGAGGAGTCGGGTTAATTTTAGTCCTCTGAGAAAAAGAGCTTAACTCAACACCCTGACCCTCAGGTGACTGCAGAGTACATTACTGAGTACATTACTGAGTACATTACTGAGTACATTACTGAGCACATTACTGAGTACATTACTGATACTGCAGTACATTACTGAGTACATTACTGAGTACATTACTGAGTACATTACTGAGTACTGTAGAGCAGTACATTACTGAGTACATTACTGAGTACATTACTGAGCACATCACTGAGTACATTACTGAGTACTGAGTACATTACTGAGTACATTACAGTACATTACTGAGTACATTACTGAGTACATTACTGAGTACATCACTGAGTACATTACTGAGTACATTACTGAGTACATTACTGAGTACTGTAGAGCAGTACATTACTGAGTACATTACTGAGTACATTACTGAGTACATCACTGAGTACATTACTGAGTACATTACTGAGTACATTACTGAGTACTGTAGAGCAGTACATTACTGAGTACATTACTGAGTACATTACTGAGCACATTACTGAGTACATCACTGAGTACATTACTGAGTACATTACTGAGCACATTACTGAGTACTGCAGTACATTACTGAGTACATTACTGAGCACATTACTGAGTATATTACTGAGTACTGCAGTACATTACTGAGCACATTACTGAGTACATTACTGAGTACTGTTTAGTACAGTTCAGAGGTACTTTACTGGAGTATTTCCAGTTTCTGTAACTTTATTCTTCCCCTCCACATCATCTTAGTTAAATATTGTTATTTTTACTGCGTTATATTTATCTGACAGCTTTAGTGACTTTGCAGATTCGGATAATTAAAAAATAAATATGAATCAACTAATAAATTATGATTTATTATTATTAAAGTCATTAAATGAGCTTTATCTTTACCAGCTGCTACGTTAAAGCCATGAGCACATTAATGCTTCAATAATATAACATTATTATTAGAGAGACAGACAGGCAGACAGACAGACAGACAGGCAGACAGAGAGAGAGATAGAGAGACAGGCAGACAGACAGACAGACAGGCAGACAGACAGACAGACAGACAGACAGACAGACAGACAGGCAGACAGACAGACAGACAGACAGACAGACAGGCAGACAGACAGACAGACAGGCAGACAGACAGGCAGACAGACAGACAGACAGAGTGTTGGGTTGCCTCATTAGCTGCTAATGGAAACGGATCATTAACGAGCCGAGAGGCTAAAAGCTGATCTGATCTCCAGAGAACACGTTGTCACGTGTTTCTGTGTTTCTGTGTTTCTGTGTTTCTGTGTTTCTGTGTTTCCGTCCTCACTGAACAACCTGTTTCTAAATCCAGAGATTAACAAACCTGCAGTAATACAATGTGATAAATTACCTTTTATTGTTTAAGTTTATTGTCCATATTAAGGGAATTAATCTGGCTACGCTAATCATACGCTAACCATGCTACACCCTAAACACACACACACACACACACACACACACACACACACACACACACACACACACTCTAATGGAATCTACTTCTATGGATCTGTTTGTTTTAATTGTGCTAAACACATTTATTCATACGACTTATTGTAAATTTAATGAGCTAAATATAGTTTGGTGTTTCAGGGTTCTATGTGACTCTGGTGGTGAATCGGTGGTGGAATCAGTTCGTTAACTTGCCCTGGCCGGACCGACTCATGTTCCTCATCTCCAGGTGAGTTACAACTACCTGAGAATAAGGTTCTCTAAAGGGCCCTGGAGACACTACCACCTCAGTCCACAGGGGGCGCCAGAAACAACACTACACGAAAGTTTTTTGAATTAGCTTTAAGTACAAATTTGAGGTACTTTACTCAAAGCTGTTCATTTTATTTGACTTCCAGTCTATTTATTTAACAACTGTAGTTTTTTTACACACAAATCATGCGATGAATTTATTAAATATGACGCATTGTTTTAGATTAAAGGCCGAACGGGTGTTTTCAGTTATGTTGTTGATTAGATCTTCATCATGTCATCATTTACTTATATGAATTATAAAGTTGTAACAGGATAGGTTGCAGACGCTTATAACTTAAAAACATAAAATTCTTCTTGTTATGAGCATAAGATGAAAATAAAATATCCTCTCCTGTGACCTTAAATGCTCCATAACTGAAACTCTGAAAGGATCCATTTGCTAGTAATACTTGATACTTAAGTACATTTTGCTGGTAATACTTGATGGTATTGTTACTTTTACTAGGAAAAGTACTTCCTCCACAACTGCTGTTTAGATGCAGATAATCACTTGAGTTGTAAAAGGATGGTGTTTAGTTCAGGGTGTAGTTGAGGGTGTAGTTGAGGGTGTAGTTGGGGGTGTAGTTGAGGGTGTAGTTGGGGGTGTAGTTCAGGGTGTAGTTGAGGGTGTAGTTGGGGGTGTAGTTCAGGGTGTAGTTGAGGGTGTAGTTCAGGGTGGTGTGGTTCTGGGTGACGTAGTGTGGTTGTGGTTCCTCCAGCTGTGTTCGGGGTAAAGACGAGTACGGCCGCCTGCTGCGCCGGACGCTCGTCCGCTACGTCAACCTGACCTCGCTGCTCATCTTCCGCTCCGTCAGCACCGCCGTCTGCAAGCGCTTCCCCACCATGGACCACGTGGTGGAGGCAGGTGAGCGCTATATTAAGGGTTAATATGTATTAATATGTATTAATATATATGAATATGTACCTTTTAATGATGTAATACGATCCGTGCAGCCTTGATGTTCTTGTGTTTCGTGACTGAAGGATAAAAGTCAGATGGAGTTCAGCTCCTTCTCGTCTCCTCCTTCCTGGAAGCCTCCGATCCGACCCCGGGGATTGGCTCGTTATCGGCCAATTAGAGCCGTAGTCTGAGAGCACAGCTGATGATGATGAACCCGTTTTAAAAGCTAAGATTTAATAAGAACGTCTGTCAGATTTCCGTTTTACATTTGGCAATGCATTTTCTTTTTTTAAAATCTGGTGGAGAGATTAGGAGAGCTGAGTTTTGAAGCCTTGAGTTCAACGTTATTTTCGTCGCCATCTTGGTTTATCGCCATCCCAGTTAGTTGTTTGTTGTTTCCGCCATCTTGCTTTTGGATCCTCTTCATCTTGGATTTTGGAAGTCGCCTATTCGATTTCTTTCATTGCCGTCTTCTTGATTTTGGGTCTCCGCCATCTTGGATTTTGAATGTCGCCATGTTGGTTTTGTAAGTCGCCATCTTGGTTTTGTACGTCGCCATGTTGGTTTTGGAAGTCGCCAAGTTGGGTTTTTTTTACGTCGCCATCTTGGTTTTGTAAGTCGCCATGTTGGTTTTGTAAGTCGCCATCTTGGTTTTGTAAGCCTCCATGTTGGTTTTTTTTTTACGTCGCCATCTTGGTTTTGGAAGTCGCCATGTTGGGGTTTTTTTCCGTCGCCATCTTGATTTTGGAAGTCGCCATCTTGGTTGTTTTTTTCCATCGCCATCTTGGTTTTGGAAGTCACCATGTTGGGGTTTTTTTTTTTTCGTCGCCATCTTGGTTTTGGAACCAGAAGTAATATACTAATATACTGATTACTGGCTTCATCCACCCACCTGCAGGTTTTATGACTCCAGAGGAGAGGAAGGTGTTTGAGAACATCCGTTCTCCTCACCTGAAGTACTGGATTCCCGTCGTCTGGTTCTCCAACTTGGCGTCTAAAGCTCGACAGGAAGGACGAATCCAGGACAGCATCGACCTGCAGAACATTCTCAACGTGACGAAACATTTTATATTCTGTCAGAAAAACAATGAAAGAAACAGAATCCCTTCCTGTAGTGGAGTAAAAAGACAGTATAAAGTACAATATGTACCTCTGAGATGTAGTACAGTATAAAGTACAATATGTACCTCTGAGATGTAGTACAGTGTAAAGTACAATATGTACCTCTGAGATGTAGTACAGCATAAAGTACAATATGTACTGAGATGTCTCAGATTACAGAGATATCCTGTCAATTAGAAAATGTTTCTAAAGCACACACACACACACACACACACACAGACACACACACACACACAGACACACACACACACACACACACACACACACACACACACACACACACACACACACACACACACACACTTTTATGCCCCTTGAGATTGTAGATCGTCGTTAGTGCGTCTCCACATGAACCGGACATGGAGGTAATGTGACACCCAGGAACATGAATGAATGTGATGTGTTTGTCTTCAGGAGATGAATCATTTCAGGACTTGGTGTTCGACTCTCTTCGGATACGACTGGGTCGGCGTCCCGCTGGTCTACACACAGGTCTGTTTCTACAACATGTAGAGGACTGATCTCATCATCCTCCATCATTACTGTAACTGGATCAGAGCTCCGAGCCTCAGAACCCTGAAGGATCTCTCTCTCTCTTCAGGTCGTCACGCTCGCCGTCTACACCTTCTTCTTCGCTTGTCTGATCGGCCGTCAGTTCCTCGACCCCACCCAGAAGTACCAGGGTCACGACCTCGACCTCTACGTCCCCGTCTTCACGCTGCTGCAGTTCTTCTTCTACTGCGGCTGGCTCAAGGTGTACCGAGTACTTTAGTTATCTAAACATAACCGAGTACTTTAATTATCTAAACATAACCGAGTACTTTAATTATCTAAACATAACCGAGTACTTTAGTTGTCTAAACATAACCGAGTACTTTAGTTGTCTAAACATAACCAAGTACTTTAGTTGTCTAAACATAACCAAGTACTTTTGTTGGTTGACTAAACATAACCAAGTACTTTTGTTTTCTAAACATAAAGTAGTATTTTTGTTGCCTAAACATAACAAAATACTTCTTTTGCCTAAACTTAACCAAGTAGTAGTTTTGGTGCCTGAACACAACAAAGTACTTTTGTTCTGACTTCCTGTCTGTGGCCACAAGCCCTTTGGTTCCTACTGAAGACGTACATCCTTATAGAATACCTCTCAACCATGTGACTGAAGCCGGTTGTGATTGGTTGCTTGTGGCCAGGTGGCGGAGCAGCTGATCAACCCGTTCGGGGAGGACGACGACGACTTTGAAGCCAACTGGATCATCGACAGGAACCTTCAGGTCGGCAGCCAATCACAGCGCTCAGACACGGCTCAAAGGCTCCGGAAGTACACGACGACAAGCTTCCACTGGTGGCCGGAAGCATTAACAGAGCAATATACTTGTACTTTAGACTTCTAGAAAGTACAGTCCCGTACAACAAAACTGCATTGTGAATTACATCTCAAGGGAAACGTATTTTATCGTGTATTACGTTTCATTTGATGTTTGACGAAGTTTCAACTCCTCAACTCAACTACTCTTGTTGCCTTAACCTAACCAAATACTAAGTTTAATACTAAGTAGTACTTTTATTGACTGAATACAAACAAGTACCGTTGTTACTTAAAAATATCCAATTATTTTTGTTGCCTAAACATAACCACGTCATTTTGTTGAGTAAACATAACCAGGTACTTTTGTTGAGTAAACATAACAAAGTACTTTTGTTGAGTAAACATAACCAGGTACTTTTGTTGAGTAAACATAACAAAGTACTTTTGTTGCCTAAATATAACCAAGTAATTTAGTTATTTTGTTGAGGGCACATACTGTACTTTTGTTGGATTTTGGATTCTTGCAGAAAATAATATCTGTGGCAAACACAAGTTTCTTTTGATCTGACAAAACACAACAAACAAACAAACAAACAAACATTGATTTCCCCCCAAAACTGCTGACTCATTTCTGGGTTTTAGGACTCATTCCTTCAAGCCTTTATTTCCTGTCCACCTGTCCACCTGTCCTCCTGTCCACCTGTCCTCCTGTCCACCTGTCCACCTGTCCACCTGTCCACCTGTCCCCTGTCACCTGTCCCCTGTCCACCTGTTCACCTGTCCTCCTGTCCACCTGTCCACCTGTCCTCCTGTCCACCTGTCCTCCTGTCCACCTGTCCACCTGTCCACCTGTCCACCTGTCCACCTGTTCACCTGTCCTCCTGTCCACCTGTTCACCTGTCCTCCTGTTCACCTGTCCACCTGTCCTCCTGTCCACCTGTCCTCCAGGTGTCCTTGCTGGCTGTGGACGAGATGCACATGAACCTGCCTCACATGACCAAAGACATGTACTGGAACGACAGCGAGGCGCGCCCGCCGTACACGCTGGCTGCCGCCGACTACTGCATCCCGTCGTTCCTCGGCTCCACCACCGACATGGGGTCAACATGCACACGCATATCTTATATATTACACATTTCAACCAAGCAAGCTGATTGGTTTAAACCAATGATGTAACCCTGTGTGGTCGTTACACAGGGAGCTAGCCAGTGTCCTCTAGAGGACGCGCTCTTCATCATCGTTATGGAAATCTTCTTTCATCCAATGTCTCTTCCAGACTCTCTGACATCCTGCAGTTCGATGAGGCGGACATTAGCGACAGTCGTCCACGGCAACAGGAGGCTTGGCGTCAAGAGTCGGTAATACAGCGTTTTTTATTACTTCTGCTTTTAAACAAGTAAGTATTTGTCAGTCAGTAAGCAGGTTATGGACAACTAGATAATCTAAAATGTCATTAGGTCATTTATCAAGGAAGGCATGAATACTTTTTGTTGTGGTTAGCGCCACTTTATACTCCATTTATACTCCATTTATACTCCATTTATAAAGCGCTAAGTCATTTCTTTGCAATAACAGATAGATAACAGATGCACATAGATGCAGATTAATAAATCTGCATCTATGTGCACATAAAACAAACTAAAAATGGTATTGAAATAATAGTAAAACAAAGGGTTGTATGGCTTTGGGGGAGGGTTGTGCTCTTTCTAGTTCTTTGTTCTGTCTTCATAAAATTAGTTTGAACAGAATCCTAAATGGACAAACAGTCTGCTGTCTTGAAAGAATATTTATACTTTTCTACGGTCATATCTTTGGATGTTTTGCAGGTTCTAGGTCGAGTCCGGCGGCTGCTGAGTGTTCAGGAGCCTCCTGAACTCCGACCCCCTCGACCCATCTTCAAACGACACAGCAGTGACGCAACAGGAAGCTTCTTCCCAGACTTCAGGTTCAGTATTGCTCAATTCTGAGCACTAAAGGTACCCATAGTGGTTGATTTAAAATTCAGTTTGATTGTATAACAGTTAGTCTTTGATTTTATCATCCTTCAATCCATCCAGGGTCAATCCTTCTCCAAGGGACATGGATCTGACCTCCCCTGCCTTGGACACCTTATCCACCTTAAGGGAGGTCAGCAGCAACCCTCCATCTCCTGAAAGCCCGCCCTCCAGTGTTTTTCCCCGCCTCGTCATCAGTGCGCCGTTGTCCAGTGACATCGGTCACAACATGGATTCTTCTGGCAATGGTGAAGCTGCAAAACCTCAGAATGGACTGGACTTTTCCCCCACTGAGGAGGCACCGGGCTTGGATAATTCGAGGTAATTCAGTGTCATCACTTCTGACTTTGCGGTCCCTGTTTGTTCAACTCTGGCCTTAATGAAACCGTTATGCTGCTGTTTTGAGAAAATGGGATTACCAAAATGACAAGCAACCACAGTTGGTCTTATTCTCCTTTGAATCTTATAATCCTACCCTCCCATACCTTTAACTTTAACTCTGAGTCATTCTTTGTATTTCCAGGACTGGCTCCTCGGTTTGTTGTTCCCCAACTGAGTTGGGACCCAAGGAATTCCGTTGGACGAATCGCCCACCAATCCGGCCGCGTGGGCGACAGTTCTCCCTCCAGTTCTCCAGGCAGTCATCGAAAGCGTCGATCCGAAGCCTGCCGAGCCCCAAGGCTTTGGGAAGGCGAAGACGAGGCCTGGCTCGGTTTCAATCCCAACGATCACCCGCTCCACCTACCAACACACTGCAGTTGCCTGACCCTGAGTACGACCAAGACTTCCAGGGAGTGGCAGGGACTGAGGACGACGACAAGGAAGGAACCAACAACAGTGAAGCAAGCCAAAACCCCGACTCCCAGTCCTAGAGCTCGGAGAACAAATGAGGGAAACTCACACAGTAACATGATACTATGAATCTCAGAGATGGTAACAACGATTCACCCAACAAGAAAAATCACAAGAGGAAAGTTGCTTAGAAATCTCCAACCTCTGATGGAATGATACTAAGCCTGGAGTTTGGGTTTACCACTTGTTGTCGGCTTAGTCACTGGAGACAAAGCGTCCCCCTAAGACGGTACACCAAAGAATGCAAAAGATACAAAAGAATCCTAAAACTGGTGATCAACTTTCAAGCTCAGGAAATGAGCAACTTAGGCAAAGATGGGAAGAGCAAACAACAACCACCACTTCTGAGCTTGATTGCCTCAAACACCTGCTATTAAAAAAAAAAAGCCTTTTTCATTCCTTAATATTTTCTTCATAGAAGAATAACTCAACACACTTTAAGATGTGAAATTAGCCACCAAGAGCTGAACCTGGAAAAAATATGTTGACTGTCGAGAAAAGTTGGGAGGTTTTCCCGCTCACGTCAATACATTTAGCGTGTTTGTGGATGCCATCTGGTGGCCATTAGAGGAACAGCAGCTGAACACACTTCAGTTTTGGATCCAACAAGCAACTGTGGTGACTGCTGATTAAATAAAGTACTCAGGATTACTGACCCCACTTAAAAGGTTACTAGAAGAAAGGCTTTCATGGCACAACATCTTTAAAAAAAAGATGTGATTGCAGTTTGTCTGTTTTTGTAAATGTAACTGAAGTAATGAATACAAAGTAACTGTTGCTGCTGCTGAATCACAAAAAACTGTACTTTTTTAAATAAAGCGTGACTGATTCATCTTTTAATTTTTTAAAAAATGTAATCAAGTATTACTTTTGAAGAATAGTGTCACCAAGGCCATAATCAATGATGGTTGTTAATCCTCGATGGTGTGATTGGAGGATGGTCTCTGATTGGACACTGGAAATGAACCACGGATTGCAAGATTCTTGAAAAAGATGCCGAGCGGAAGAACAATGCTTCTAGCTAGTTACAAAACGAGTACTATTTGTGTTGGTGCCTTTGCAAGAATTGTATAATTTTATTATTGATGATACAGTTGTTAGCTATTAACCGATAACCGATGAGTTAGAGTTAGACTCGGTGTTTAGCAAAGGCAAAGCCAACCCGGTTCTGTCCTCTGTCGAAGATGCTGTAGAACTCGGTCAGAAATACATCTCCCAGAATCCACAGGGGGCCTTCGGTGGAAACAATGTCCACTGCCTGGAAACCACTGAAACAGAACTCCTTGTCGCCGAGCGTCTCCTGGAGATGGAGACGGACAGAGAGATGACTTTTGACGACGACATTTTAAGTATCATACTGTATATTTATGTTCATGTATATTTGTCACATCAAACAAAACAAAATATAGCTGAATGAATTATCGTCTCTCAGGTCGAAAATATAAAAACATAAAAACATCAGACAAAACAAAAACATCTGAAATGCATGGGTCCATCACACAAATGACAAATTGTTAGCTGGATTTACAAAAGCAAAACTTTTTAATCAAAATATTTGTCAGTTATATCCATAGAAATGTAACAAGAGTAGAACGGCCATTCTCATCAAATCAATGTATCAGAAACCCTTTACAATACCCCCAAACCTTCTAGACCACAGTACCTGATTCCGACCCTACATGTTAATTGTAAGTATTCCTTACTAGTATTTCACAACAAAAAACCCAGACAGCTGCAGAACAAAGTCTGGACGGACAGAAAGACAAACCTTCTTGACGTATTGCTCAGCAGACATTGTGTATTCTATTCCTCCGAGGATGAACGTCACATGAGGCAAACTGGACAACCTGGCACAGTCGATGAGGTACTGGAACACACAAAAAGGGTAAAGGTCAAATTTCTGCATCCATTTGTTTGAGATTTAAGTATTGTCCAGAAAAGTGAGATTTAGATTTAGATTAGGGTTCAACCTCTCCAATGTTTGTGGGCGTGGCTCCAATCAGCTCATGAAGGTGCATGATGTCAACGGTTGGTCCGCTGATGAGGGAGGTTCCAGTATCGACAATCGCCTCGCAACCACGAGGACAGAGAGTACTCACTCCCTGCACCGCGACACTGAGAGATACACAGATATCACAATATGGCATGTTTTCCTCACTGTGTTGCTGTTTCACTTCATTTACAGAGTGACTGCACCTCGTCTAATAATCTGGTTTGGACTGCCATCTACTGGTTGTTGCATTTACTGCACAACATATGAATTGTTACCCCACACAACTGTGTCAAAGGTGATCAGCACTTGTTAGTAGATGGTCAGGACCTCAACTTAGGGTTAATATTACAGTTACAATGAATTAATGAAGTACTCAGAGTCACAACAGTACAAATATATGGGAAACCTTTCCATCTTAATCTGCCAGTAGCCCTTAACAGTCACAGGAAGCCAGTTGATTGGTCCGCTGAACAACGCCTCGTCTTTTCCGCCTAGCAACAGTTCGCCTGCTGGGGTGCTGCTGCTTGTTCTCCTGCAGGGACAAAAATCCCAATCCAATTAACAAACTGCAATTTATTCTTTGTTTATTGCCCCTAAACACGTTCTTGTCAATCCACTGAGGCTCCTCTGGACCCTCTGACCCCTGTGAAATCCTTGAAACCTCTGCAACTCTTAAATTTCTCTGGATCTTGAGACCAAATGTTTCAAACCATTCCCCAAGAGTCAGCAAGTCATTAGTCCAACCAAACATTCTAACAAATTCACGAGCTAGCATTCTCGCGCTCCTTCAAAAACCCTGCGACCTAGGACCCTAGAAATCTTGGATTCCTCTCTGGAACTACCCAGAAACCCTTAGACTACCTTGAAACCCTTAGACTACCCAGAAACCCTTAGACTACCTTGAAACCCTTAGACTACCTTGAAACACTTAGTTTACCTTGAAACCCTTAGACTACCCAGAAACACTTAGTTTACCTTGAAACCCTTAGACTACCCAGAAACACTTAGACTACCTGAAACCCTTAGACTACCCAGAAACCCTTAGTTTACCTTGAAACCCTTAGACTACCCAGAAACCCTTAGTTTACCTTGAAACCCTTAGACTACCCAGAAACCCTTAGACTACCTTGAAACCCTTAGACTACCTTGAAACCCTTCAAATCTGCGGCGACTTGTGGGCTCCTGTGGACCCCTCAGGAACCGTTAAACACCCTGGACCATCCTAAAAACTGGGCGACTCCCGGATCCTTCTGGAACTATTGGACCAAAACATTGGGACTACCCTAAAGAATGTTCTAAATCTTCGTGAACCTCTGGATGCTCCTTGAACCCTGGAACTTCTTTAGCTCTTCTGAAACCCCTTGAACACCCCAAACTCTGTGGATCCTTGAATTTAAGTATTGACTCTTTGGACTCAAGTTTGGAAAACCCCAAGCAGGTGTGACTTGAAAGTTGCTTGTTTAAAATCATGAAACCAGTACAGGAACAACAAGATATTCTCCTCACGCCAATGAACCCTTGTTCATTGCCGTTGTTGGGGTTGTTGGCGTTTTTGGGGTTGTTGGGGTTGTTGGCGTTGTTGGGGTTGTTGGCGTTGTTGGGGTTGTACTGGTGAAATAGACAAACTGGTGAGGCATTGGTCTGGAAGAAGGAGATTGTACCTGCTGAGGAAGAAGGAGAAGATCGGCTCCGCCACCACGTTCTGCACCAACATGTTGTCGAAAACGGGGTTTCCAAGGATCTCTGCCAGGGCCGGGTACCCCATCCCCAGAACGCCATCAAACATCGCCCTTACAAAGGCAGACCCGGGCTCGTAGACCGACTCCCCAAACTCCTGGTTCAGGGTGGTCAGACTCCCGATCTGTGACAGAAGATAAAGATTATAGAACGTTTCTTTTTGACGTAATCTTATAACTTTTCACCAACTTCCTGAGAATATTTTCTTTTGTTTGGAAATGAGGGCAAAAGATGTCGACATCCGCTTTTGAGTTCAAAATATATAATGCCGTACATAAATAAAAATTTATTTATTTTTATTTATTTTCTTGAGGCAGACAGGAAACCGTCGGGTATGAATCTATAATCTAACGTCTGGAACCATTCAGCTACTAAATCTGATTTAATTTTTGTTTTCACGGGATTTATTGGCAACTTTGACGTGATCCAAAGAAAATTAATTTTTAATATATTGTGATTAGTTTATTTGTTAAGCTTCTACCAAAGGCTCCAGATTTTATCTTTACTTTTGCATCTAATTCAGGTGTTTTGAACCTTATTTGCTAGATTGCTACATGCTGAAAATATGAAGTTAATTAAACCTTCAGCATCTGTGAAAAGGACCAAAAGTGGTTTTATGTTCAGGCACGAGGACTTTAATCAGGATCCCTGACTCATTGGGACATTGCAGATAAACGGTATGTTTCCGTTATTCGGCCACCAGGATTCCCCCGAGTCGACTCAACGTTTGATGACCTCGTCTTTAATTAATAATTAATTAATTGCAACATTAATATAATAATAGTGAACCGGACCTTCAGCGTCTCTCGGGCCATGACGCCCAGCAGGTGTCCGGATCCGTAGTGGATCCCGAAGGTCCGACCGTCATGATGGAAGGACGAGGACTCAAACGCCTTGAAGCGCCTGTGCAGCGCTGAACACACACACACACACACACACACACACACACACACACACACACACACACACACACACAGACCTTGAACTTCTTATCACAGTCGGGGACACACTCAACTCTGGTGTCATGCTGACCTGACCCACAACACAACTCTCATAAAACACCAATACAAACACTGTAGTGTGTAGAGTTGTGTAGTGTAGAGTTGTGTAGAGTTGTGTAGAGTTGTGTAGAGTTGTGTTGTGTTGTGTTGTGTAGAGTTGTGTAGAGTTGTGTAGTGTTGTGTTGTGTAGAGTTGTGTAGAGTTGTGTTGTGTAGAGTTGTGTAGAGTTGTGTAGTGTTACATTGTCTTGTGAGTAGTGTGTAGTGTTGTGTAGAGTTGTGTAGAGTTGTGTCGTGTAGTTGTGTAGTGTTGTGTAGAGTTGTGTAGAGTTGTGTAGTGTAGAGTTGTGTAGTGTCGTGTTGTGTAGAGTTGTGTAGAGTTGTGTAGTGTTGTGTCGTGTTGTGTAGAGTTGTGTAGAGTTGTGTAGTGTTGTGCAGAGTTGTGTAGAGTTGTCTAGAGTTGTGTCGTGTTGTGTAGAATTGTGTAGTGTCGTGTTGTGTACGTTGTGTAGAGTTGTGTAGAGTTGTGTAGAGTTGTGTCGTGTTGTGTCGTGTTGTGTAGAGTTGTGAAGAGTTGTGTAGTGTAGAGTTGTGTAGAGTTGTGTAGAGTTGTGTAGAGTTGTCTAGAGTTGTGTAGAGTTGTGTAGTGTAGAGTTGTGTAGAGTTGTGTAGTGTAGAGTTGTGTAGTGTAGAGTTGTGTAGAGTTGTGTAGTGTCGTGTAGTGTAGTACCACAGGCCTGGCTGACGCAGTAGATGGAGGGCACCCAGAGGTCGGAGGAGCCGGTGTCAAAGACCACAGAGAAGTTCTGCTCTGGAGTCCCCAACGTGATGTCACCGTAATACTGAGCCTGAAACACAACAGACACACAACGTCAGTCAGAAAACATGGAGTCACGTTTAATGGTGTCTGGATGGAGCCAGTGATAGTAGAGTCATTTTCTCATAGACTTCTATACAACCAGAGGAGTCGCCCCCTGGTGGTCAGGAGAGAGAATGCAGCTTTAACACATGAAGCTTTGACTTCTATACAACCAGAGGAGTCGCCCCCTGGTGGTCAGGAGAGAGAATGCAGGTTTTAAGATACTTCTGTTAGCCCTTTTGCTGAAGTTCGTACTGTTAGAGATTTAAATAAAAACGAATGCCATCAGTACAATTGGAAGAATTATATGAATGCAATCACATAAAAACTAGATATCATCAGGAGCACGTCGGTAGTGTTCTTACGTCCATGAAGTTGTAGAGCTTCTCGCTGGAGCGTCCGAGCCGCAGTGACGGCGTGCCGGCGGGGAAGCACTGAGCATAGCGCCGGTTGAACATGTCGGGGCGGTGCTCCTTCAGGAACTCCTCCAGCACGCCGTCGGCTCGCAGCTGGGAACGAATCGAACGCACCCGCTTCAGAGGGATCCTGAAAAAATTTACCATTTTTTAAGTAATGGTTCAACCTTTTGGGAAAGACGCTCATTCGCTTCCTTGCCCAGAGATGAGAAGATTGTTAGCTTAGCTTAGCACAAAGACTGGAAACAGGGGGAAACTGTTAGCCTGGTTCTGTATAGCTCACTGATCCACATCTTGTTTATTTAATCTGTAAATAAACTGAACTGTAAGAACAACTTGTGGCTTCTATCATCATCCAACTAGCGCCTCAAAAGCATATTTCCCCAAAATATCTAACTATTCCTTTAAAAAACAAAGAATCCTGAAAAACTTGAGACTTTACTCAGAATACTTAAAGTTTTCTGGAGTAAAAACAAAACTTGAACTGAGAATGAAAAACAATTGTGAGTGAAATCTAAAAAAAAAACTTTTTACTTTTCCTGTACAAGGGTACTTTTACTGTATTATTAGTACTTTTACTGTATTAGTTATTTTACTGTACAAGGGTACTTTTACTGTGTTATTAGTACTTTTACTGTGTTATTAGCACTTTTACTGTGTTATTAGTACTTTTACTGTGTTATTAGCACTTTTACTGTGTTATTAGCACTTTTACTGTGTTATTAGTACATTTACTGTGTTATTAGTACTTTTACTGTGTTATTAGCACTTTTACTGTGTTATTAGTACATTTATTGTGTTATTAGTACTTTTACTGTGTTATTAGCACTTTTACTGTGTTATTAGTACATTTATTGTGTTATTAGTACTTTTACTGTGTTATTAGTACATTTACTGTGTTATTAGCACTTTTACTGTGTTATTAGTACATTTACTGTGTTATTAGCACTTTTACTGTGCTCAGTACTTTTTTTGGGCTCACGAGTCTTAACGTTTGTAATCATCTTGTTTTGGGTCCATGTGACTCGACCAAAGCAAAAGGTATTTGTTGTATTTGTACACCGATGTGAGCGGAGGTGTGTGTTTCCTACCTGACCAGAGCCGAGCCCGTCCATGAGCCGAGCAGCAGCAGCAGCAGCGTCAACATCCTGTCAGCGAGTCGTCAGGTGGAGAGGAGAGGACTTCTTATCAGAGCTCCCTCTGCTCACCGGACCTGTGTGTGTGTGTGTGCGTGTGTGTGTGTGTGTGTGTGTGTGTGTGTGTGTGTGTGTGGCAGCAGAGACTTGATGTATCAATACTTATCTGATCAATAAAATAAAGTAGAAATCAGATGATATGTCAATATTTGAATAAAATCTCGAGGTGTATTTAGTTGATTTCTCGGTGCTTTCCCTCCAGAGGAAGTCCATGAGACGCAGTCGAAAGCTCCAGAAAAAGCAAAGTCAGACCTTCAGATTTTGTTGTTAAAACTTACCAAACTTTCTCCATCCGGAGTGAAAATGGTTGCGCAGCAGTTGGCAAAGAGTGCAAGTAAATCAAAACATAAAAAAATAAAGATTGTGAGTAAGATGCAAAAACCAAATAAAAAACTAAAGATTTACGAGACAAAAACTCAAATTGTTAATTTTTTGATGAATAAAACGCGTCGTCGTCTTCGTACGACTTGATCACTTTCTTTGTGTCTGAATCCAAATACAGTAAAAAGTACTTAGTTCCCTCTAAAACTCAAGAGTATTTAAAAGCGGTACTACATCACAGTACTGAGAGTTGGTGGAGCCTCAGTCGTCCGTGTGGTTGGGCAACGTGTTGACTCTCTGAGGTCTCGGTCACTTTGACCTCGAGACAAACGTCAACAACAACGAGAGAAACAACAAGAACCTTCAGACATCGAGCTTCATTAGGACGAGCTACTCAAGTACTGTACTCAAGTACTGTCCTCAAGTACTGTACTCAAGTACTGTCCTCAAGTACTGTCCTCAAGTATTGTATTCAAGTACTGTCCTCAAGTACTGTCCTCAAGTATTGTATTCAAGTACTGTATTCAAGTACTGTCCTCAAGTACTGTACTCAAGTATTGTATTCAAGTACTGTATTCAAGTACAATGTTGAGGTACTTTATCAGGGACATTCAGGAATATACAATAGTACAAGTCACACTTTAACCACATTTTACTGATTATACTCATACTTTTACCGGAGTATTTTTACAATGTGGTATTTGTACTTGTTCTGTAGTATCTGAATACTTCCTCCACTACTAGGAAGCCAAGTGAATAACAACGTGAGGCTAGTTTGTTAAACGTAGAATTGTCAGATTAAAATAAAAAACATGCAGAAGTTTAATGTAACTTAAAAGTTTTATTAAACATTTGAGTCGTTAAGAGCTCGATGTTACAACAACGTGATGATTTTAGTTTTTATTCCACATTAAAGTCGTTTTAGGACCAAACAGCCAATCAGAACACGGCAGGAAACGAGGCAGAACGCAGTCAAAGCCAAGCGGTTCCTCTGAACGTCGCATAAAACACATAAAACACATAAAACACATAAAACACAAGTCTGAGTCGGTTTCTTTTATTTTCAGTAAACAAAAAACTTGTGAGTTTTACAGAGAAAGAACAAATGGGGCGTTTCTTTAAGGGAGAACTACGACGAGGTGATAAATAACAAACGTGACTCCTCTCCCACAGTCTTCATCTTCATCATCATCTTCATCTTCCTCATCCTCTTCATCTTCATCATCCTCTAACAGGGGTGGTGGTCGGGAACCCTCTTCCTACGGACACAACAACAACAACAGTCAGTAAATAAAAGAATGTAACGGGGTAGAAGGAACAGAACTGAGTAGAAGGGATAGAACGGAGTAGAAGGAATAGAACGGAGTAGAAGGAATAGAACGGAGTAGAAGGAATAGAACGGACAGAACTGAGTAGAAGGGATAGAACGGAGTAGAAGGGATAGAACGGAGTAGAAGGGATAGAACGGAGTAGAAGGAATAGAACGGAGTAGAAGGAATAGAACGGAGTAGAAGGGATAGAATGGAGTAGAAGGAATAGAACGGAGTAGAAGGAATAGAACGGACAGAACTGAGTAGAAGGGATAGAACGGAGTAGAAGGGATAGAACGGAGTAGAAGGGACAGAACGGAGTAGAAGGGATAGAACGGAGTAGAAGGGACAGAACGGGGTAGAGGGGATAGAACGGGGTAGAGGGGACAGAACGGGGTAGAAGGGATAGAACGGAGTAGAAGGGACAGAACGGAGTAGAAGGATAGAACGGAGTAGAAGGGACAGAATGGGGTAGAGGGGACAGACCGGGGTAGAAGAGACAGAGGAACTGACCTGGGAGCAGCTTTGATGATGTTGTCGACTCTCAGGATCATCTCCGCGGCCTCGGAGGCGCTCAGCAGCACCTGGCGCTTCACCTGGAAGGACTCCGTGATGCCCAGCTCCGCCATGTTGCCCACCACGCCTTCAGACATGTCTGCAGGGGGAGAAAACCCACATGCACTCGTCAACGTTGGTGCAAAACGAAGAAATCAGACATTTAAAAATCGTGAGGCGTTCAGGTGACTCACTCAGTCCACTGGTGGTCTTGTTCTCCTGGTGTGCAGCTCTCAGCTGAGCCACCAGGTCGGCGCTGTCGTAGCCGGCGTTGTCGGCAATGATGGTCGGCAGCTGGAGGAGAAGACGGCGAGAAAAATATATTTATTTTAGACTCGTGAAATCTTAAGGTTTAAAAAAGACAACAAAGTAAACAGGAAACTAAAGAAATCTTTCCGGTAACGGTCACATGATGCGACCCTGGAAACAGGAAGTGGACCGTACCATCCTCAGAGCCTTGGCGAACGACTCCATGGCAACCGCCTCCTTTCCTGGCGTCCGGTTGGCCAGATCGCTCACCACCTTGGCCATCAGCATCTCAGAGCAGCCTGCCGGGGAGACGGTTTCCAAGGTTACACATGAACGCCTCTACGACGTGAGTGTGTGTGTGTATCTCTGTGTGTGTATCTCTGTGTGTGTGTGTGTGTGTGTCTGTATCTGTCTGCCTCTGTGTGTTTGTGCGTGCCTGTGTGTG
>JACSYO010000026.1:0-14808 GCA_016806645.1 Ophiodon elongatus | reverse complement strand
TATCAAATCATCTGTTTGAGTGTTTGAGTCTCTCAGAAACATGAAGGATTAATGATGGAACATAAAAACACATGAAATCAGAGGTTATATTTCACAAATGTATTCATCAAACATTAAATTTTGTCATTGAAGCAAAACGATCAAATCGTTTTGACAAAAACGATTAAATAGATTATTTGAAATGACGTCTCATCTCGTGAGGAAAGAGCCTGGAAGACGTTCAAATCAGGGAGTAAAAAGTATAAAATAAATACACACAATTGTACACAGGTATGTTGCGAGTCCCTGAGGGTTCAGGGTTTGAGTCCCTGAGGGTTCAGGGTTTGAGGCCTTTGGGGGACACTGGGTCTGAATGTGGTTCTTCTATGTTCTGATGTTTCTAGTTGTTAGAAAGGGTTCTCATGTTCTCATGTTTCTAGTTGTTAGAAAGGGTTCTCATGTTATCATGTTTCTAGTTGTTAGAAAGGGTTCTTATGCTCTCATGTTTCTAGTTGTTAGAAAGGGTTCTCATGTTCTCATGTTTCTAGTTGTTAGAAAGGTTTTGTTCTCATGTTTCTAGTTGTCAGAAAGGGTTCTCATGTTCTCATGTTTCTAGTTGTTAGAAAGGGTTCTCATGTTTCTAGTTGTCAGAAAGGGTTCTCATGTTCTCATGTTTCTAGTTGTTAGAAAGGGTTCTCATGTTCTCATGTTTCTAGTTGTCAGAAAGGGTTCTCATGTTCTCATGTTTCTAGTTGTCAGAAAGGGTTCTCATGTTCTCATGTTTCTAGTTGTTAGAAAGGGTTCTCATGTTTCTAGTTGTTAGAAAGGGTTCTTATGTTCTCATGTTTCTAGTTGTTAGAAAGGGTTTTCATGTTCTCATGTTTCTAGTTGTTAGAAAGGGTTCTCATGTTCTCATGTTTCTAGTTGTTAGAAAGGGTTCTCATGTTTGTTCTAGTTGTTAGAAAGGGTTCTCATGTTCTCATGTTTCTAGTTGTTAGAAAGGGTTCTCATGTTCTCATGTTTCTAGTTGTTAGAAAGGGTTCTCATGTTTCTAGTTGTTAGAAAGGGTTCTCATGTTCTCATGTTTCTAGTTGTTAGAAAGAGTTCTCATGTTCTCATGTTTCTAGTTGTTAGAAAGGGTTCTCATGTTTCTAGTTGTTAGAAAGGGTTCTCATGTTCTCATGTTTCTAGTTGTTAGAAAGAGTTCTCATGTTCTCATGTTTCTAGTTGTCAGAAAGGGTTCTCATGTTCTCATGTTTCTAGTTGTTAGAAAGGGTTCTCATGTTCTCATGTTTCTAGTTGTTAGAAAGAGTTCTCATGTTCTCATGTTTCTAGTTGTCAGAAAGGGTTCTCATGTTCTCATGTTTCTAGTTGTTAGAAAGGGTTCTCATGTTTCTAGTTGTTAGAAAGGGTTCTTATGTTCTCATGTTTCTAGTTGTTAGAAATGGTTCTCATGTTCTCATGTTTCTAGTTGTTAGAAAGGGTTCTCATGTTCTCATGTTTCTAGTTGTTAGAAAGAGTTCTCATGTTCTCATGTTTCTAGTTGTCAGAAAGGGTTCTCATGTTCTCATGTTTCTAGTTGTTAGAAAGGGTTCTCATGTTCTCATGTTTCTAGTTGTCAGAAAGGGTTCTCATGTTCTCATGTTTCTAGTTGTTAGAAAGGGTTCTCATGTTTCTAGTTGTCAGAAAGGGTTCTCATGTTCTCATGTTTCTAGTTGTTAGAAAGGGTTCTCATGTTCTCATGTTTCTAGTTGTTAGAAAGGGTTCTCATGTTCTCATGTTTCTAGTTGTTAGAAAGGGTTCTCATGTTCTCATGTTTCTAGTTGTTAGAAAGGGTTCTCATGTTCTCATGTTTCTAGTTGTTAGAAAGGGTTCTCATGTTCTCATGTTTCTAGTTGTTAGAAAGGGTTCT
Source organism: Ophiodon elongatus (assembly GCA_016806645.1). Taxonomy (NCBI): domain Eukaryota; kingdom Metazoa; phylum Chordata; class Actinopteri; order Perciformes; family Hexagrammidae; genus Ophiodon; species Ophiodon elongatus. The sequence goes on along the minus strand of JACSYO010000026.1, from coordinate 12,917 downwards.
CATGTTCTCATGTTTCTAGTTGTTAGAAAGGGTTCTCATGTTCTCATGTTTCTAGTTGTTAGAAAGGGTTCTCATGTTCTCATGTTTCTAGTTGTTAGAAAGGGTTCTCATGTTCTCATGTTTCTAGTTGTTAGAAAGGGTTCTCATGTTCTCATGTTTCTAGTTGTCAGAAAGGGTTCTCATGTTCTCATGTTTCTAGTTGTTAGAAAGGGTTCTCATGTTCTCATGTTTCTAGTTGTTAGAAAGGGTTCTCATGTTCTCATGTTTCTAGTTGTTAGAAAGGGTTCTCATGTTCTCATGTTTCTAGTTGTTAGAAAGGGTTCTCATGTTCTCATGTTTCTAGTTGTTAGAAAGGGTTCTCATGTTCTCATGTTTCTAGTTGTCAGAAAGGGTTCTCATGTTCTCATGTTTCTAGTTGTTAGAAAGGGTTCTCATGTTCTCATGTTTCTAGTTGTCAGAAAGGGTTCTCATGTTCTCATGTTTCTAGTTGTCAGAAAGGGTTCTCATGTTCTCATGTTTCTAGTTGTTAGAAAGGGTTCTCATGTTCTCATGTTTCTAGTTGTCAGAAAGGGTTCTCATGTTCTCATGTTTCTAGTTGTCAGAAAGGGTTCTCATGTTCTCATGTTTCTAGTTGTTAGAAAGGGTTCTCATGTTCTCATGTTTCTAGTTGTCAGAAAGGGTTCTCATGTTCTCATGTTTCTAGTTGTTAGAAAGGGTTCTCATGTTCTCATGTTTCTAGTTGTCAGAAAGGGTTCTCATGTTCTCATGTTTCTAGTTGTCAGAAAGGGTTCTCATGTTCTCATGTTTCTAGTTGTTAGAAAGGGTTCTCATGTTCTCATGTTTCTAGTTGTCAGAAAGGGTTCTCATGTTCTCATGTTTCTAGTTGTCAGAAAGGGTTCTCATGTTCTCATGTTTCTAGTTGTTAGAAAGGGTTCTCATGTTCTCATGTTTCTAGTTGTCAGAAAGGGTTCTCATGTTCTCATGTTTCTAGTTGTTAGAAAGGGTTCTCATGTTCTCATGTTTCTAGTTGTTAGAAAGGGTTCTCATGTTCTCATGTTTCTAGTTGTTAGAAAGGGTTCTCATGTTCTCATGTTTCTAGTTGTTAGAAAGGGTTCTCATGTTCTCATGTTTCTAGTTGTTAGAAAGGGTTCTCATGTTCTCATGTTTCTAGTTGTCAGAAAGGGTTCTCATGTTCTCATGTTTCTAGTTGTTAGAAAGGGTTCTCATGTTCTCATGTTTCTAGTTGTTAGAAAGGGTTCTCATGTTTCTAGTTGTTAGAAAGGGTTCTCATGTTCTCATGTTTCTAGTTGTTAGAAAGGGTTCTCATGTTTCTAGTTGTTAGAAAGGGTTCTCATGTTCTCATGTTTCTAGTTGTTAGAAAGGGTTCTCATGTTTCTAGTTGTTAGAAAGGGTTCTCATGTTCTCATGTTTCTAGTTGTTAGAAAGGGTTCTCATGTTCTCATGTTTCTAGTTGTCAGAAAGGGTTCTCATGTTCTCATTCTAGTTGTTAGAAAGGGTTCTTGTTCTCATGTTTCTAGTTTAGAAAGGGTTCTATGTTCTTGTTTCTAGTTGTTAGAAAGGGTTCTCATGTTCTCATGTTTCTAGTTGTTAGAAAGGGTTCTTATGTTCTCATGTTTCTAGTTGTTAGAAAGGGTTCTCATGTTCTCATGTTTCTAGTTGTTGAAGGTTCTCATGTTCTCATGTTTCTAGTTGTTAGAAAGGGTTCATGTTCTCTGTTTCTAGTTGTTAGAAAGGGTTCTCATGTTCTCATGTTTCTAGTTGTTAGAAAGGGTTCTCATGTTTCTAGTTGTCAGAAAGGGTTCTCATGTTTCTAGTTGTTAGAAAGGGTTCTCATGTTTCTAGTTGTTAGAAAGGGTTCTTATGTTCTCATGTTTCTAGTTGTTAGAAAGGGTTCTCATGTTCTCATGTTTCTAGTTGTTAGAAAGGGTTCTCATGTTCTCATGTTTCTAGTTGTCAGAAAGGGTTCTCATGTTCTCATGTTTCTAGTTGTTAGAAAGGGTTCTCATGTTCTCATGTTTCTAGTTGTTAGAAAGGGTTCTCATGTTTCTAGTTGTTAGAAAGGGTTCTTATGTTCTCATGTTTCTAGTTGTTAGAAAGGGTTCTCATGTTTCTAGTTGTTAGAAAGGGTTTTCATGTTTCTAGTTGTTAGAAAGGGTTCTCATGTTCTCATGTTTCTAGTTGTTAGAAAGGGTTCTCATGTTCTCATGTTTCTAGTTGTCAGAAAGGGTTCTCATGTTCTCATGTTTCTAGTTGTTAGAAAGGGTTCTCATGTTTCTAGTTGTTAGAAAGGGTTCTCATGTTCTCATGTTTCTAGTTGTTAGAAAGGGTTCTCATGTTTCTAGTTGTTAGAAAGGGTTCTTATGTTCTCATGTTTCTAGTTGTTAGAAAGGGTTCTCATGTTTCTAGTTGTTAGAAAGGGTTCTTATGTTCTCATGTTTCTAGTTGTTAGAAAGGGTTCTCATGTTCTCATGTTTCTAGTTGTTAGAAAGGGTTCTCATGTTCTCATGTTTCTAGTTGTCAGAAAGGGTTCTCATGTTCTCATGTTTCTAGTTGTCAGAAAGGGTTCTCATGTTCTCATGTTTCTAGTTGTCAGAAAGGGTTCTCATGTTCTCATGTTTCTAGTTGTCAGAAAGGGTTCTCATGTTCTCATGTTTCTAGTTGTTAGAAAGGGTTCTCATGTTTCTAGTTGTTAGAAAAGGTTCTCATGTTCTCATGTTTCTAGTTGTTAGAAAGGGTTCTCATGTTTGTAGTTCTTAGAAAGGGTTCTCATGTTTCTAGTTGTTAGAAAGGGTTCTCATGTTCTCATGTTTCTAGTTGTTAGAAAGCGAACGTATTGGTTAATTTTAGTTCTTAATGGTTCTTTTTAGTTCCTAATGGTTCTTATTCGTTCTTATTGGTTCTTATGAGTATGTATTGGTTCTTAATGGTTCTTATTGACTCTTATTAATTCTTATTAGTTCCTATTGGTCCCTATTAGTTCTTATTGCTCTAGTAGCTTATTTTAATTGTAATGTTTCTCCAGATGCACAAACAAACTGCAATATTTGAATACCTTACAAACGTCATTAATATTTAGCATGTTTCCTTTTGAATAATTAATAGCTTAATCTACATAAACACCACGCAGTCCATTTGTTCCAGCATCTTACATATTGTTCATATTGTGTTTAAGACGATGGTTTGTTCAGTTTATTTCTAAAAGCCTTCTGTGTGGTTCCTTAGTTCCCACGTCTCACCTGGACATAACGGAGAAGGAGACGTGAGTCAAGCTTCTTTTAAAATACTCTCAATACTTTAAACAGTATTTATTGCTTCATTGTAGTATTAATATTCATGTTTTGTGCTCCAGAGGTGAGACGGCGCTCCATAAAGCCGCCTCCTCCTGTCAGAGGAGCATCTGTCACTTCCTGGTGGAGGCGGGGGCGTCGCTCATGAAGACAGACCTGCAGGTACACGTCTCCCACATGTCCACATGTCACACGGAGACACCTGTAGCTCAGACGTCTCTGTGAGGCGTCTCTGTGAGGCGTCTCTGTGAGGCGTCTCTGTGAGGCGTCTCTTTGAGGCGTCTCTTTGAGGCGTCTCTTTGAGGCGTCTCTTTGAGGCGTCTCTTTGAGGCGTCTCTGTGAGGCGTCTCTTTGAGGCGTCTCTTTGAGGCGTCTCTTTGAGGCGTCTCTTTGAGGCGTCTCTGTGAGGCGTCTCTGTGAGGCGTCTCTTTGAGGCGTCTCTTTGAGGCGTCTCTGTGAGGCGTCTCTGGAGGCGTCTCTTGAGGCCTCTGAGGTCTCGTTCTTGAGGCGTCTCTGTGAGGCGTCTCTTTGAGGCGTCTCTTTGAGGCGTCTCTTTGAGGCGTCTCTTTGAGGCGTCTCTGTGAGGCGTCTCTGTGAGGCGTCTCTTTGAGGCGTCTCTGTGAGGCGTCTCTGTGAGGCGTCTCTGTGAGGCGTCTCTGTGAGGCGTCTCTGTGAGGCGTCTCTGTGAGGCGTCTCTGTGAGGCGTCTCTTTGAGGCGTCTCTTTGAGGCGTCTCTTTGAGGCGTCTCTTTGAGGCGTCTCTTTGAGGCGTCCCCTGACGGCCACCAGCCTGAACTGTCCCACCACCTCTTCAGAGGCTCGGCAGCAGAACTTGACCCACTTCTCTGGAGTGATTAATGTTGTGTGTCATTGAGAAACGAGGCGCTGCAGGATCCCCGGCCTCGCTCCGTCACACACAAAGGCCGCTGCTCACCGTTGCCATGGTGAAGGTAGTGGTAACAGGAAGCAGCCCATAATCTGATTTTTTTTAAATTCTTCTTCTCCTCTCCAGCAAATGAAAAGAGTTCATGTGTTACTTAGTGTGTAAACTGTTGGTGTGAAGCCCAGATTCTCTTTAGGGTGAGAGGAGTGGCTTTTTAGGATTCCCCTTTATTTCTCACACTATCCATCTATTGATCTATTTATTGATCCATCTATTGATCTATTTATTGATCCATCTATTGATCTATTTATTGATCTATTTATTGATCTATTTATTGATCCATCCAGCTCTTGATCAGTAACCTGTAAAATGTTGCTATGTTTCTTTACTATGTTTTGTTACTATGTTTCTTTACTATGTTTTGTTACTATGTTTCTTGACTATGTTTTTTTATTACGTTTTGTTCCTACGTTTCTTTACTAGTGGCTTTTTATGATTCCCCTTTATTTCTCACACTATTAATTTATTGATCTATTTATTGATCCATCCAACTCTTGATCAGTAACCTTTAAAATGTTACTATGTTTCGTGACTATGTTTCTTTACTATGTTTCTTTAATACGTTTCTTTACTACGTTTCTTTACTATGTTTCTTTACTATGTTTCTTTACTATGTTTCTTTACTACGTTTCTTTACTATGTTTCTTTACTACGTTTCTTTACTATTTTTCTTTACTATGTTTCTTTACTACGTTACTACGTTTCTTTAATACGTTTTGTTACTACGTTTCTTTACTATTTTTCTTTACTACGTTTCGTTACTATGTTTCTTTACTACGTTTCTTTACTACGTTTCTTTACTTCGTTTCTTTACTACGTTACTACGTTTCGTTACTAAGTTTCTTTATTACGTTTTGTTACTACGTTTTGTTATGTTTCTTTACTAAGTTTTGTTACTACGTTTCTTTATTACGTTTCTTTACTACGTTTCTTTATTGCGTTTCTTTATTACGTTTCGTGACTACGTTTCGTTACTACGTTTCGTTACTACGTTTCTTTATTGCGTTTCTTTATTACGTTTCTTTATTACGTTTTATTACTACGTTTTGTTACTATGTTTTGTTACTACGTTTCTTTACTATGTTTCTTTACTACGTTACTACGTTTCGTTACTATGTTTCGTTACTACGTTTCGTTACTATGTTACTACGTTTTGTTACTACGTTTTGTTACTACGGTTTGTTATTACGTTTTGTTACTATGTTTCTTTACTATGTTTCTTTATTACGTTTTGTTACTACGTGTTACTACCTTTCTTTACTACCTTTCTTTACTACGTTTCTTTACTACGTTTCTTTACTATGTTTCTTTACTACGTTTCTTTACTACGTTTCTTTACTACGTTTCTTTATTACGTTTTGTTACTACGGTTTGTTACTACGTTTTGTTACTACCTTTCTTTACTACCTTTCTTTACTACGTTTCTTTACTATGTTTCTTTACTACGTTTCTTTACTATGTTTCTTTACTACGTTTCTTTACTACGTTTCTTTATTACGTTTTGTTACTATGTTTCTTTACTACGTTTCTTTACTATGTTTCTTTACTATGTTTCTTTACTACGTTTCTTTACTATGTTTCTTTACTATTTTTCTTTACTATGTTTCTTTACTACGTTACTACGTTTCTTTATTACGTTTTGTTACTACGTTTTGTTACTACGTTTCTTTTCTACGTTTCTTTACTATGTTTCTTTACTACGTTACTATGTTTTGTTACTACGTTTTGTTACTACGTTTTTCCTGTTTCTTGACTACGTTACTATGTGTCTTTACTACGTTTCGTTATCACGCCTTTGTTTTTATTGCTGCTTTGTTTTCATTTACTTTGCTCTGTTACTATGTTTTTACTATGTTTTTACTACGCTTTCTACTTATTACGCTTTGTTACTACGCTTCTTTACTAGTTTCTTTACTACATTTCTTTTTATTACTGCTTTTTTTGTTACTATGTTTCTTTACTACGTTTCTTTACTACGTTTTGTTACTACGTTTTGTTACTACGTTTTGTTACTACGTTTTGTTACTATGTTTCTTTACTCTGTTTCTTTATTACGTTTTGTTACTACGTTTTGTTACTACGTTTCTTTACTACGTTTCTTTACTATGTTTCTTTACTACGTTTCTTTACTACGTTTCTTTACTATGTTTCTTTACTACGTTTCTTTACTACGTTTCTTTACTACGTTTCTTTACTACGTTTCTTTATTACGTTTTGTTACTACGTTTTGTTACTACGTTTCGTTACTATGTTTCTTTATTACGTTTTGTTACTACGTTTTGTTACTACGTTTTGTTACTACGTTTTGTTACTACCTTTCTTTACTACGTTTCTTTACTATGTTTCTTTACTACGTTTCTTTACTATGTTTCTTTACTACGTTTCTTTATTACGTTTTGTTACTATGTTTCTTTACTATTTTTCTTTACTATGTTTCTTTACTACGTTACTACGTTTCTTTATTACGTTTTGTTACTACGTTTTGTTACTACGTTTCTTTACTATGTTTCTTTACTACGTTACTACGTTTCTTTATTACGTTTTGTTACTACGTTTTGTTACTACGTTTCTTTTCTACGTTTCTTTACTATGTTTCTTTACTACGTTACTATGTTTTGTTACTACGTTTTGTTACTACGTTTTTTTCCTATGTTTCTTGACTACGTTACTATGTGTCTTTACTACGTTTCGTTACTACGTTTCGTTACTATGTTTCTTTACTCGTTACTATGTTTCTTTACTACGTTTCGTTACTACGTTTCGTTACTATGTTTCTTTACTGTTTCTTTACTACGTTTTGTTACTACGTTTTGTTACTATGTTTCTTTACTATGTTTCTTTACTACGTTTCTTTACTACACGCTTTCTTTATTCACGCTTTTGTTACTACGCTTTCCTTTTACTATGTTTTTCATTTTTATGTTTTGTTACTATATTTTTGTTTTTTGTTTGTTACCCGCTTTGTTACTACTGGTTTGTTACTACGTTTTGTTACTTTATGTTTTGTTCTTGTTTCTTTATTACGCTTTCGACCACGTTTCTGTATTACTACCTTTCTTTACTACCTTTCTTTACTATGTTTCTTTACTACGTTTCTTTACTACGTTTCTTTACTATGTTTCTTTACTACCTTTCTTTACTACGTTTCTTTACTACATTTCTTTACTACGTTTCTTTATTACGTTTTGTTACTACGGTTTGTTACTACGTTTCGTTACTATGTTTCTTTATTACGTTTTGTTACTACGTTTTGTTACTACGTTTTGTTACTACGTTTTGTTACTACCTTTCTTTACTACGTTTCTTTACTATGTTTCTTTACTACGTTTCTTTACTATGTTTCTTTACTACGTTTCTTTATTACGTTTTGTTACTATGTTTCTTTACTATTTTTCTTTACTATGTTTCTTTACTACGTTACTACGTTTCTTTATTACGTTTTGTTACTACGTTTTGTTACTACGTTTCTTTACTATGTTTCTTTACTACGTTACTACGTTTCTTTATTACGTTTTGTTACTACGTTTTGTTACTACGTTTCTTTTCTACGTTTCTTTACTATGTTTCTTTACTACGTTACTATGTTTTGTTACTACGTTTTGTTACTACGTTTTTTTCCTATGTTTCTTGACTACGTTACTATGTGTCTTTACTACGTTTCGTTACTACGTTTCGTTACTATGTTTCTTTACTACGTTACTATGTTTCTTTACTACGTTTCGTTACTACGTTTCGTTACTATGTTTCTTTACTGTTTCTTTACTACGTTTTGTTACTACGTTTTGTTACTATGTTTCTTTACTATGTTTCTTTACTACGTTTCTTTACTACGTTTCTTTATTACGTTTTGTTACTACGTTTCTTTACTACGTTTCTTTACTACATTTCTTTATTACGTTTTGTTACTATGTTTCTTTACTACGTTTCTTTACTACGTTTTGTTACTACGTTTTGTTACTACGGTTTGTTACTACGTTTTGTTACTATGTTTCTTTACTCTGTTTCTTTATTACGTTTTGTTACTACGTTTTGTTACTACCTTTCTTTACTACCTTTCTTTACTATGTTTCTTTACTACGTTTCTTTACTACGTTTCTTTACTATGTTTCTTTACTACCTTTCTTTACTACGTTTCTTTACTACATTTCTTTACTACGTTTCTTTATTACGTTTTGTTACTACGGTTTGTTACTACGTTTCGTTACTATGTTTCTTTATTACGTTTTGTTACTACGTTTTGTTACTACGTTTTGTTACTACCTTTCTTTACTACGTTTCTTTACTATGTTTCTTTACTACGTTTCTTTACTATGTTTCTTTACTACGTTTCTTTATTACGTTTTGTTACTATGTTTCTTTACTATTTTTCTTTACTATGTTTCTTTACTACGTTACTACGTTTCTTTATTACGTTTTGTTACTACGTTTTGTTACTACGTTTCTTTACTATGTTTCTTTACTACGTTACTACGTTTCTTTATTACGTTTTGTTACTACGTTTTGTTACTACGTTTCTTTTCTACGTTTCTTTACCATGTTTCTTTACTACGTTACTATGTTTTGTTACTACGTTTTGTTACTACGTTTCTTTACTATGTTTCTTGACTACGTTACTATGTTTCTTTACTACGTTTCGTTACTACATTTCGTTACTATGTTTCTTTACTACGTTACTATGTTTCTTTACTACGTTTCGTTACTACGTTTCGTTACTATGTTTCTTTACTGTTTCTTTACTACGTTTTGTTACTACGTTTTGTTACTATGTTTCTTTACTATGTTTCTTTACTACGTTTCTTTACTACGTTTCGTTACTATGTTTCTTTACTACGTTTCGTTACTACGTTTCTTTACTATGTTTCTTTGCTACGTTTCTTTACTACGTTTCTTTACTACGTTACTATGTTTCTTTACTACGTTTCGTTACTACGTTTCGTTACTACGTTTCTTTACTAGTTTTGTTACTACGTTTTGTTACTATGTTTCTTTACTATGTTTCTTTACTACGTTACTACGTTTCTTTATTACGTTTTGTTACTACGTTTTGTTACTACGTTTCTTTTCTACGTTTCTTTACTATGTTTCTTTACTACGTTACTAGTTTTGTTACTACGTTTTGTTACTACGTTTCTTTACTATTTTTCTTTACTACGTTTCTATGTTTTTTTACTACGTTTTGTTACTACGTTTCGTTACTATGTTTCTTTATTACGTTTTGTTACTACGTTTTGTTACTGTTTTGTTACTACGTTTTGTTACTACCTTTCTTTACTACCTTTCTTTACTACGTTTCTTTACTATGTTTCTTTACTACGTTTCTTTACTATGTTTCTTTACTACGTTTCTTTACTATGTTTCTTTACTATGTTTCTTTACTACGTTTCTTTACTATGTTTCTTTACTATTTTTCTTTACTATGTTTCTTTACTACGTTACTACGTTTCTTTATTACGTTTTGTTACTACGTTTTGTTACTACGTTTCTTTTCTACGTTTCTTTACTATGTTTCTTTACTACGTTACTATGTTTTGTTACTACGTTTTGTTACTACGTTTCTTTACTATGTTTCTTGACTACGTTACTATGTTTCTTTACTACGTTTCGTTACTACGTTTCGTTACTATGTTTCTTTACTACATTACTACGTTTCGTTACTACGTTTTGTTACTATGTTTTGTTACTACGTTTCTTTATTACGTTTTGTTACTACGTTTTGTTACTTCGTTTTGTTACTACGTTTCTTTACTACGTTTCTTTACTACGTTTCTTTACTACGTTTTGTTACTACGTTTTGTTCCTACGTTTTGTTACTACGTTTCTTTACTACGTTTCTTTACTACGTTTTGTTACTACGTTTTGTTACTACGTTTCGTTACTATGTTTCTTTATTACGTTTTGTTACTACGTTTTGTTACTACGTTTTGTTACTACGTTTCGTTACTACGTTTCGTTACTACGTTTCGTTACTACGTTTCTTTTTTATTACGTTTTGTTACTACGTTTCGTTACTACGTTTCGTTACTACGTTTCGTTACTACGTTTCGTTACTACGTTTCTTTACTACGTTTCTTTATTACGTTTTGTTACTACGTTTTGTTACTACGTTTTGTTACTACGTTTCGTTACTACGTTTCTTTATTACGTTTTGTTACTATGTTTCTTTACTACGTTTTGTTACTACGTTTTGTTACTACGTTTTGTTACTACGTTTCGTTACTATGTTTCTTTACTACGTTTTGTTACTACGTTTTGTTACTATGTTTCTTTACTACGTTTCTTTACTACGTTTCTTTACTACGTTTTGTTACTACGTTTTGTTACTACGTTTCTTTACTACGTTTTGTTACTACGTTTTGTTACTACGTTTTGTTACTACGTTTCGTTACTACGTTTCTTTACTACGTTTCTTTACTACGTTTTGTTACTACGTTTTGTTATTACGTTTCTTTACTACGTTTCTTTACTACGTTTTGTTACTACGTTTTGTTACTACGTTTCGTTACTATGTTTCTTTATTACGTTTTGTTACTACGTTTTGTTACTACGTTTCTTTACTACGTTTTGTTACTACGTTTTGTTACTACGTTTTGTTACTACGTTTCTTTACTACGTTTCTTTATTACGTTTTGTTACTACGTTTCTTGACTACGTTTCTTTACTACGTTTCTTTACTACCTTTTATTACTACGTTTCTTCACTACGTGTTTTTACTACGTTTCGTTACGACATTTCTTTACTACGTTTTTTTACATTTTTTTTATTGTGTTTCTTTACTTTACTTTACTGTGATTCTTTACTTTACTGTTTCTACTGTGTTTCTTTACTTTACTGTGTTTCTTTTCATTAACTCTAATTACTTTTATTCATATCAGATCAACAATTTAAGCTTTTTAACTTAATATCTTGGAATCACAACCTTAAATATTTGGATAAAGAACCTGTTTAGGTAACAACTTTCAAGTCAGATACATATTTATTCAGGTGAATATAAGTATCAGCAGATACCTAAAGTCCCCATTTAAACTCCTTCTTGACTAAATGTCTCCTGTTTCAGGGTGAGACGCCCAAACATCGCGCTGAGAAGGCTGACGACCAGGAACTGTCTGAATATCTGGAGAACCGCCAACATTACCAGATGATCCAGAGGGAGGACCAGGAGACGGCGGTCTGAAGTCCTCCACGTTTGAAGTCCTCCACGTCTGGAGACCTCCACGTCTGGAGACCTACACGTCTGAAGTCCTCCACGTCTGGAGACCTCCACGTCTGGAGACCTCCACGTCTGGAGTCCTCCACGTCTGGAGTCCTCCACGTCTGAAGTCCTCCATGTCTGTCTTTAGGTCTTTCAGTTATTTATTTATTTCTCCCCTCAAACCTTTATAGCCAGAGTCAAAAGAGAAAAGTGTGTTTTGAACTCCTCAGACGAGACGTGAAGACATCAACATCTCAGCTGGTGCTGCGTCTTCTCTGGTGTGAGAGGACAGGAGACAGGAGACAGGAGACACATTCACATGGATTTTTTTTTCATTTGTCCCCCTTTAAGTGAGCAGAGATGATGTTTAGTGGATAAAGTGGGTTTGTAGAGCCTGAAGACGCCTCTGTCCTCTGTCCTCTGTCCTCTGCTGGAGTCCAAACTAAGACTCTGGACACTCGAGGGAATTCAGACTCCTCTCGAGGCCACAAAGACTCTCAGATCTGCTACAAGCTCCATGTTGAATGTGTCTTTGTGGCGTAGCGTTAGCTGCTAGCTGCTAGCTGCTGAAACACTGACTGTATTCAGGCGTCTGCAGCTGAGTGTGATGACGAGGCGCTTCCTGTCCCTCGGAGCTTCTAGACCTTCTGGATGTTTTGGTTTTACTCAACAGGAATAAGTGTTTGTTCACACGTTGGATATTTAACTTAGACTCAGATGAATTCAGCTATTTATGATTCATTTGTAGAGATTAAAGACACATTTTGCTTTGAGATCAAACGTGAGGCCGCTTCAGACCGAATTTTAGATATTTCAGTCGACATATGAGATTAGTTTTTTTGTATTGTTTTTGTCTGTTACATAAGTGTGAAGCAAAATGGCCGCCAGCAGGATGCTTAATGGTGATGTGTGCGTGTGCATGTGTACATAGATAGGTCGTCAGTGTGCAGCCTGTGTTAGTAATAAATTACATTAATAGTCAGGATTATACTGTATGATATTATAATAACTGTTCGGTTTGGTTTTATCATTTCTGAGTGACCTGCTGCAATAAAAGCTTCAGGAACAGTTTCTGAGAGGAAAATGAAATTATTCTATTTAGAGACAAACAATTCATAAAAATAAGTAAAAATCAGCAGATTAATTAGAAACTCTCCAGATTTGATTTGAGAAACAGGTTTATCGTATTATTATTATTATTATTATTATTATTATTGTTGTTATTGTTATTCCTTTAAATCAACATCATCACATCAGACTGATTCATGAGAAAAAACACTTGATTAACATTTTCACATATTTTTTAAATAATTTTGTTTAAAATCAAATCCTCAAAGACCTGAGGGACCTGAAGGAGGACCTGTAAGAGGACCTGAAGGAGGACCAGAAGAAGGACCTGATGGAGGACCTGAGGGTCCTGAATGAGGACTTGAGGGTCCAGAAGGAGGATTTGAGGGTCCTGAAGCAGGACTTGAGGG
>JACSYO010000025.1:795000-890593 GCA_016806645.1 Ophiodon elongatus | reverse complement strand
ATATATATATATATATATATATATATATATATATATATATAGAGAGAGAGAGAGAGAGAGAAACTATTTTACATTGATTAACAGATAAACCTTTGATGTAACACAAACAGTACTACTACTCCTACCACTAATGATAATAATTAATAATAACTTTAAGTATATAGTGCCTTTTAAAAAACGGTTTACAAAGTGCTTTGACAGACAATGCAACGCAAAAGCAAGACACAAGGCAATATAACACATTTTGGGAACAAATATTGAGGCCAAACAAAAGCAAGACAAACCAAGGTAAAACTGAAACTCTTATAAAACAGCACAATAGGTGAAAAAATAAGAAAATCAATACAACAAACACGAATAAACCACCTTTTTCTTTTTGAGACAAACCAGACAGACTTGTGAGTTGGGTCTCTCAGCCTCCTGGGACTGACACAACATCTGAACCAGCCATAGAACTGGACCTGAAGGAAACAGGGTGCTGTGTAATTGGTATTATCTCGTGAATGAGTGTAAGAAAAGAATGCTGATATTGGACAATTTTACAAGTCCCCAGATTCTTTTCAAGACACGTTTTTCAATGTTGTCAAAAGGATGTCGTTCTACAATATCTGTGCATGGCAATTAGAGGTGTGGTTGGAGCCGGACTAGTGATAAACACTCCAAACTGGCACTGCTGATAAATTATTGGCTTTAATGTTTATTTTTTTGATGAAGCACTCAAAATGTAAAGTTTTACCCTGCGGCTCCTCCCTCGCCTCACCTCCACACGCGCCTGGCCGATCACCTTGCGAAAAGTGGGGGTCATGGTTGGATCGCCAGTTTTTATTGGCTCCAACAGCTAATGTTAGGTCACACCCCTCGAATGCATATCGGCCAATCATAGCGTGGCATTGGCCAGCCACGACCAGGGACCCGACAACTTATCCGGCTCCATCGGCTGTCATGCAATCGTTTCTGCTTTTTCTTCATTTTCCGGCTGGTTTTGTGGATTTGGAGCGAGTCAGGCTTAAATGTTGTGTTATAGTGACACTCGTTACCCGGAGAGGTTGGAAGGAGATATAAGTGTCTGAAACGTTGCTACGTTAAAAACCCGTGGCGCTAACATTAGCAAGGCATTAACAGCAAAGGGTCAATTGTAGGTCTGTAATGGGTTGGCGGTCTCCCGCGCAAACGTCGAGTTCGCTTAACTCACGCCCACTTCTCCGACCTCTACATTCTAAAGGTGTCAGCATGCTCACAACTAGTAAGTGTAAAGGTCGTCCTACCACCTCTGAGTGCTTGTAGCTCCTCTCAACAGCCAGACTGCCGTCATTGTCTTTCAGGAAGACATTTATTGCGTTTCAATATGCTGTACGCATAAAGAAAGCTTCAAAAGTAAGGTTCTGTGTCTGAGATGAAAGGAGATCATTTAAGAGAGGAGTTACTTTTTCTGGAAATGAAATGGAGAGAGGGGCCCTCAGCTCATCGCTGGAGTACGATTACGTTGAGAGAATAAAATAGTAAAAAATGGGCTTCTAATTGCATGCGGAGGTCGCATTTCAAAGGAAGCAGGACATTTGAATACACCTTTGAGTCGGCGCTGTCCTTCAGCTGGTGATGGTGTCAGCCTGCATAATGACAAAGGGAAGCTCAGTCTCATCCGTCTCCATTTGTTCCCGCTCTCCCTCTTTCTTTTGTGTTATTACCGAGGCGGCCCTTTGTTCCCCTTCATCTGCCTGTATTACGTATTGTTTGGTCTTATAGAGATCTGTGGATTTTAAAGTCTTTGTTCTCACTGTTGGGAAACATTAGGTTTTGATGTCAGCAGATGCGAAATCTGTGAGAGTGCACTCTGTGAAACAAATTATGTTCAGTGGGAGTCTCTTCTACAGTTGAAGTTAAGACTCAAGCACCAACGTTATAAACAGCTCCTGGCTGGTATTGTGTTAGTTTCATATGAGGTCGTTTTATATTTAAATGTGAACTCTCACTGTTTATGAACTGCATTTCCCAGAGATCACCTAGAGGTCAAACCGAGCGATGCCATGTCGTTGATGCTGTTTGAAATTTAAGTTTGATATTATTTGGGGCCGTAAGAGTCGTCGTGATCAGTTTGAACTTGTGACCTAATATAACCTTTTTTAGATGAAATTATTACTTTATCACTGTCTCGACAGTAATAATTTCATCGTTTAAAAAACACACGTGACTAAAATGAATGTGATGACATTCATTTTAGTCACTTGCTCAAACATGGTGAGTATTTTATAAGAGCGTCCCACTGTTTTTACATAATGTGTATTCAATTTGACCATTTTAAGGAAAAAAAAAATCAAATACAGTAATAGCGGAAAGTGGGTCTTTGGCCAAAGATGGATTTTCTGAGGTTAGATTTTCTAAGTATCTATTTCTAAGTATCTGTTTCTAAGTATCTGTTTCTAATTATCTGTTTCTAATTATCTATTTCTAAGTATCTGTTTCTAAGTATCTGTTTCTAAGTATCTGTTTCTAATTATCTGTTTCTAATTATCTGCCAACTGATGTTCTGGCTACCGCTGCCCCTGTTTGGTATGTTGAGGTAACTGGTAACATATATATATATATATATATATATATATATATTTAACAGGCTGTTGTGACAATTTAATAATAATATTCATGAATGATATTGCTTGTTCGTAATGGGGGGGGGTACTAAAATCACGTGATTGCTGTTAACTGTGTGTGGGGTGGGGGTGGGGGTGGGGGGCAAGTCATGCGTTTTGCACCCCAGCCTGTTGTCACCACAAACGGCTTTTGTGTGATGATGAAATATTTTGTAAGGCGGATTTGCATTTTGCTTCAGAAATTAGCTGTTTTTTTCTTTTCTTTTGGTGATAACTCTCACCGGTCTTAATTATAATTTTTTTGGTTAGAGCTGGAATTGTCATAAGTACCTTGTATAGTATAAGAGAGGACACACTAAGCTAGGCTGGTAGTGTGTTTTTTCCCCAGACGACGGGATCAGAAGGGTAAGGTTCAATAGTCAAGGTTCGCTACAAAAAAAAAATCATATATAAAAAAAAAATAACCTTCTCTTTTTTGGTTTTCTTTGGGCAAATGTTTTTAAGAGTGGTGAGAAGTGTGGTGGAGCGACTATTGATCTAAGTATTTTTTAAATCTTGCTTCAGCCCTGCCGTGAGGCATTTAGTTTTTTTCTGACAATGAAATGGTTATTTCCACCGCTCTACTCCCAACCTAATCGCTGCTGCTCGGACTCTCTTCAGGGATCGTTCACATAGCAGTTATCTGATATATTTGTACATCCCTCTTGCAAATAGCTACTGTATGGCATGTTAGGCTTTTCAAACTGGATCTCTTTTCACACACTGTCACTTTCCATCATACTTTGAGTACGTATGTTATGGCCCATCGTTCCGCAAATCATTTAAATTCAAAATGCGGCGGCCCCATCCATTCCACTCACTGACATTCAGCCGAGCAGTATCAATAAAACTCACTTTATTCATTCAAACAAGGGTTGCTCCAATCAGAAACATAGCAAACAGCACCAATAAACCACTTTATTACTTGCTCCAAGTTCTCGGCTTCATCAAAGAGACCTCCCCAGAAATGTACTCTGTTTTTTTTTTTTTTTTGGGAATCAATTTCGGTAAGGGCCGGATAATTATTGTAGTAGGCACAGGAGCCAACTTCTTTCACCATGGCAATTAACAAGGCTTGTTAACATCAAAGGCTGAAAAAGACCAGAGGCTGGCTTTCAAGCAGAAAGTGTACTAAACTCACAAGAGGATCGGCTTACTTTGAGACTATTTAAATGTCCTTGATTTGAGAAGAGCAAATGGAGAGGAAAAGTTTAACCAAAAACCTTTTGGCTGAGTGTTTATGAGGCATTGGGAAGGGAGACTGAAAACAAACATGTAAACAAGTCTGCACTACAGTATGAATTCTACATAGAAGTGTCCTATACTTACAATGTCTCTAATGTAGCAGAAAACAATAGCCCTATTGTGTTTATGTAATTCATTTTTTTTTTTTTTGCAGAAGCTGCACATCACTTAATTATAGATCATGTTTGTTTTTTTTTCTTTTCTCTTTTCTTTAATTCTGTAAGTGCTATTTAAAGAAAAAAAAAATATGTTACTGTCACCGCTTTGAGGATAAAGAACAACAAACACATCTTTGGAGCTTTCTGGGATAATATTTGTTATCAAGTGCCGGTTGTTTTGATGTTCCCCATGAGCAAATCCGGCTCTGCGCCAAGTAAATTTGACAGGGACACAGAAAAGCCTCTTTTCGCGGAACCTCAATCACTCATGGACTCGTCAAAAAGTTTCTGCTCCCAGACACATTTTCATCTAGCTTCAACTTTCCTCCGACAGAAGGAAATGGGTAAATGTAATCCCTTTTTCTGATGGGCGAACAAGCTAATCTGCTTACTTTCTCCATTGTGGATTGACTCGGCGATGGCAGAGAGGCAGGTGATAAAAGAAAAGTACAGAAAAAGGGGGTTTATTTGACTTCCTCCACTTCACTCTTCCCCGCTCTCCTTCTCTTGGGGGGGCCGACTATAGATACTGCTGGATTATCCTGACGTCTCCTTTTTCTCCATCCTCCGCATTCAATATCTCTCTCTACCCCTCTCCCGTGTCTCCTCCTGCCGGGGTCGGCATTGATCCCTGCGCTCCTCGAAGTTTCTGTGTTTGGTACAATGTAGTCCGTTTTGTTTTGACGCCTTATCTTTCACAAGGGTGCATCGGAGGGGAACACGACCTTGCCAGTGCGTTGCCAGCCTGCCAGGCTGTGGGTGGTAGATAGGGGGTGTTGTGCGCGCTCACACACACACACACACACACACACACACACACACACACACACATACACACACACACACGCGCACACACGTGACTCGCTGTTTTCTATTCGACAATGCAGTCTGTTATGTGAAGTGGATGATGTACAGAGAGCGTAAAAAAAAACTCTATTTGTATGACAACAAAGGGCCTTCGGGTGGTGATGACATATTTGGGCCCGCTAGGGACGAGCCAAAGGGTAAAGAAGACATCAGTCACGCCAGTGTTTTGTTAACCCTGCACACAGCACCGTTTCGTAGAAGTCCTTGGAGGATGTGACCCCTAATCGCTGCCCCTGAAATGACTTACTCCTGTGAAATCTGCAGATAAACGCTCCAATCTGTCACTTCATGAACCATATATGCACCAGAGGATGCACTAAGGTGGACGGAAAAAAAAGCAGTGATTTCTTTTGGGAAAAGTAGATAAAGTCTTCAAAGATCTAAGAGGAAAAAGTTGGTCCTGACTGGCAGCCTTTATCCATTGTTCATTAGCTCCAATGTTCTGTTAGGAGTACGGTATGGGCAACAACTCAAAAACAATTATTGATGTTTTATCACCATGACAATCTGAGAATAGCTGTACATCTATTTTAGAAGTCTTCTGTGGAGGTATGTCAGAAAACCCAGCTGTAAAACATGGTTAAATACAATGGACTTTTATCATATAACATATTATATACAGTATGTAATTGGCGTTGCCAGTACTCTTTACACAGTGCAAATCCCAAATAAGTCAATTTGGATTCCTAGTTTGTTCTCTTGGTTCTGACTAACGCCACTTTTTATGATAATATACTTTACATTTCTTTCCGTGAGTTAGTTTATACATTTGTTTATGCATAGCACATAAAACACGGCTCTACTCCAATCTCCCTCCGGATGTCTGAGCTCCTCACCCTCATCACTAAGGCTGGACCCAGCCACCCCACCAAGGAAACTCATTTCCCGCGATCTCATTCTTTCGATCACTTCCAAAGGTCATGACCATTGGTATGGATTGGAACTTAAATGTACTGGTGAATTGAGAGCTTCGGGTACAATGCCTGCATCACTGCCGACGCCCCGGAAATGCCTGTCAGTCTCACTCAGCTCCGTTTTACCCTCACTTGTGAAGGACACCCAGAGATACTTGACCTCTCTCGCTTGGGGCAGTGACTCACTCCCAACCCGGAGGGCGCAATCCATTGTTTACTGGCAAAGAACCACCGCCTCAGACTCTAACACCTTCCTCGTCCACTTCACACTCTTTGGCAAGCTCCGGTGCATCTTTAGAAGTTAAAAAATAAAGACATTTACTCTGTTATTACAAATGATGGCTGACAATTTAATAGGTATTTTAATTAGGTACTTAGTTAGTAAAGCATGTTATTTAATACAGTAATTACGAGCACTAAAAATGAACATTTGCTAGTTCCAGAGTCACCAGAGCAGTGACACAAGCCACGATAAGACCTGAGTCTGTGGTAATTTACGTTGCCGATGATTTTCCTTTGCGTTGCACGAGCACTCCTCATTTCTTCAGAGTTCCATTTCGCAGTATCAGCTTTGAAAATGGAGTGACGCTCAATAAACTGCATACAATTTGGCACCTGCCTCAAGGACAGGAAGACACACGGTCAGAGAGCGAGAGGGGGAGGATTGTATAGATGGCAGACGGATGTACTGCAAGAAACATAATAACAATATGTGAAAATAGAGGGGAGGAAGTGTTGCCACCCGAAAGAAGTCGAACGTAAGTGCCTGTAACACTTTATTGTGCGAATCACTCATAGCCTTAGTGTTTTTTTTATAAAAATCGAATGAAAGCAGGGCTGTAAATTTGAGGAACGGTGAGGCCTCCAACCGTCGAGATAAATGAGCTGCGGTCTAGCTGATCAGATTTAACAAACCATCAATCTACATCAGGTTTTAAAACGAGAAGATGGAAGTGTTTTTAAATGCATTCCATGATGCTGAACTTCAGGTGGCTGTAATTCTCTCGGTGTGTATATCTAGTAAAAGTGTTGCAATCTGAGAGAGTACATATCCTAGTGTGAGTGAGTGCATCTACATGTAGGGGTTTAGCAGCTTTCAGCACACAAGTATCCTGTTGAGGAAATGCTTCAAACTATCTTAAACATTTTTACATCATGTTGCTTACACTGATGAATACAAAATGCTGTCGCAGGTGATTGTAAAGTGCCCCTACTTCGCTGTAGTAAACACACTTCCCGACAAAGCAAATGAGCAGCGATGTCATCCGCCTTCTGGGAAGTGAAATAGACTCTACTTCATCAAATGCTAATGCCAGAGCGGCTCCCTGGGTGGCTTATTTATGTATGTATTTATAATTTTATTATGTGGTGTGATACACTGTGAATATTTCTCCTGTGAGGCCTCGTCACACCGCCACGTAGCGCTGGCATGGTTTGCTCTGGAAAAGATAATTTAGATAATGGAGGACAAAGGAAAGAAATACAAAGGAGAAAAACAGTAACAAGATGAGCAGAGGATACCCTATATGCCATGATTATATAACCATGCATGTATGCAAGTGTGTGCATGTGTTTGTGAGTGTCATACAAGCGTGAACTAAATTCAGACTTCAAGGCTGTCGCCACATTTGAGGACACTGGAGTCATAACCTGTGTTTACAGGAAGTTTGAGAATTTAAAGAGCCCCTATTGTTGCATTGGGTTTGTTTGTTCTGGTTTTTAGTGGGCACCAGAAACTGAAGAGTCTGATATGGACAGGCAACTATCTGATGATTTACCAGAACTATCTGGAGCCCACCGACGCTGTCTGGTTTGTGGGGCACGGGATACTATCTGGTGGGCTCCACACTCTCACGGGAAAAAGGTTTTGTTAATTTCTCGACTCTAGAGAAGAATTAGCTTGTAGCTTTTTGTTTTTTGTGTAAAGTATTTCCTAAATGTGTAGTACTAGCTACTTTCAAACTGGTAAGTCACTTGTTTGAAGCTAGCTAGTTTGAAACTAATAGCTTAGCTGTTTTGGGGCAGGGGGGAGGGGGTTGTATGTGTTTTACCTAATAGTTGAGTAGAGCCAGTGTAAGTGAGAACTACACCGATGCCATGTAGTCTATTAGTCTAAGGTTATTCGCATCTCATTTTGTTATTTGAGGTTGTAACAAGTACGTGTTACCCCGTGAGTTTTCCCCCCCCAGCACAGCAGACGATTCACGCTTAGTCTTGTTAGTAACTGTTTTTATTGAGAGCCCAGGTTCGCTCCCGTGTCGCACCTCGTCCGTCTGACGCTCTGGCAGCTTGTGTACCTGCTCTTCCTCTCTTCCCTCAGTCCCTACTGGGGTTTATATAGGGGAGCAAACCCAATCAGCCAAACCCCAAACCAGCTGAGGCTAATTAAACCGCTTCCGGCCCGTTCCCTGAACCACTCCCACACTCGTCCCCTCTGCAGCTGAGCCCAACCACGCCCCCGCCACCACAGAGGTATATGTTATTTTTGTTAATTCAAAAATCTTCATAGTTATTAAACAGCATTTTGACCTAGTGTCAGGGCAGCTACAGCCCATATTTTAACCAGTTTTACTCTGGGGTCATATGTTAGCAAGCTAACCTTTGTTTTTCCACTTTATTCATTTACGTTATTATAAATTGTTTTTCAGTAAGACCTTGCTGTTACTGGATGTAAACATTGAGTCTTTACATAAGAACTTGTTTGAGTGGTGTAACCAGTTTTAGGGCGTATCTTCAAATTTGGTACAAATGTCCACCTGGACTCAGGGATGAACTAATTAGAATTTGGTGGTCAAAGGTCACAGTAACTTCACGTTGGTCCCATTCTTGTGAGCGCAAAATCTCAGTTAGGCTTTGAGTGAATTTCTTCAAATTTGGCAGAAATGTTGGAATGAACTGATTAGAATTTGGTGGTGAAAATCCCCTGTGACCTCACAGGGCACGTTTTTGACCATGGCGCAAGAATACATATGCTAATTTTGACAATTTCACACAAATATCTAATATCATAAAATAAACAAAAAGTGATGACAGTTTGGACAGACATGAGTGTAAACTGCAACACCGGCTGGCGGAGGCATACAACTGCGATGCTGTAATTCTAGTTTACTAATTTTATTACTGGCAAAATGGAGAGGGCTGCGAAACAACATCGAGACCGTCAGGTGGGAAACAAATTACACTTAATATAAAGCGAGAGCTCAATGAACTGTCTCGCGAAATCAAACTGTTTTTGACTCCAAAATGCATTTAGTTTGAGGAGGGGCCCGGTAGCCATTAATCCTGGTTACAGCCATGAATCTGTCATCCAGCTCATATCAGGATGAGCTCTGAAGAGGCTTGTTGAGAAGGCTACCGGCCTGAATGTGGATCGGGTCCGGGTCGAGAAAGTAAACAAGCAAGCTAAAAATACCCGCAGCCTTAAACGACCGACCGGGAGGGAAGGGAAAAGCGAGAGGAAGGGACATCTGCTTTCCAACACTGCTCCCTGTCATGTTTTCTCTCCATCTCTAAACATTATGCAGTCGTCGGGCGATCTGCCAGCTCAAACGAATATCCACATTTCAAAATGCGAGAATCTCTCGCGGAATGCCAGTGCAGCAGCCAAAGCGCGTGCGAGAACGCGTCCCGAGCTCTAAGAGTCTGAGCCGCTGTTTGTATGTATGTGCATCTCAGCTCCGCATGTGGGGAGCGCGTGTGTACATGTGAATGAATACATGAATATACAATCTGCAGGGGAGTGGTGTTCGAGTACACATCCTGTATGTCCTCAAGATCAGACCAGAATGGGTCTTCCATAACCACACACACACACACACGCACACGCACGCACTCACGCACGCACACACACACACACACACACACACACACACACACACACACACACACGCACAGGGATATATTTAGAGCAATAGCTTCTCTCCTCTTGCACTAACCATCTTGAAAACCTGGAGGGCCTTTCTTGTTAATGCTGCCCATTACTTTCCCTCGGCTGTGGTGGATGGAATTTCTGTCAGCATCACACTCTCCCGCATGGAGCATTTCGGGCTAAGTAGTCCAAATAACATGGCACTAAAAGCCTTGAGAACAGCTTTTACAGCTTGCCTTTTACCTTTAGAAGCCTCTTCTCTCCCGGACACTTTAGTCTCTATTTCCTCCCTAGTTTCCGCCTTTTAACCGTGTTAGAGGGTCTCTCTCCCATCATGCATTGCAGCGTTATCAAAGTCGGCCACCCGCGGTTTGTTAATCACACCGATTGGGGGTGTGAAATGGAGTGTTCACACTCGGCAAAGTGGCGCCCGTAGCCGCTGCAGCCTGTTTAGTTTTGGTTACAGTCGGCCATTTTGAACGGTGCCGATGACCGCTGCGCGTCTCTGAGGAGAAAATTATCTTTTGCCGCGTGGTCTAATTAGAATCCATAAGCTTATCTGTTTGCATGTTGTGTGGAAAACAAAATGTATTTGTAATATTTTAGCTATGCCATTGGGCAGCAGTCTCTGCCATGCAGCAGCCGTGATTTAGTTGTATTCCATGAACGACTGTGCTTCTAGCCACGGACAAGAGACAGTTTCATCATATTTTAATTGAAGAAGAAGCAGAAACGCCATTGTTGCAGTAGAGTTTCAATTATGGTAAACCATTGCCCCCCCCGCCACTCCCCACCGACCCCCTCTTGAGTCCTTCTTTCTTTGCTTTTATTTCCCAATATGTATACACAACTACAAGCCTCCGCTCCAAAGTCGTGCCTGCGGTGATTGTAACGAGCGGGGTAAACGCGCTGTCAATAGGACTTATTTAACACACGCCAAGATGACTGGCCTCAGAAAGCGCTGCCAATTGTGCCCAGTTAGGAAAATAACAAGACGGTCGATTTGTTTTTAACCCCCAGCTGGCACTGATGTTCATGGCCAGGAGGCCGGCGGCAGGCCGTGGCTTATTATTTAATCGGGTCATCTGTCTAAACGCTAATTAGAATTGTCCCCTCCATTGGCTTTTACTGTGCGAATACGTGCGCGTGTTCATGTTGTGAGGAAAAAAAAGGGGCCGGAACTCTCCGTCTCCTTGTTGCCCCCCTCGGAATGACAGAAGCTCTTAATTGCACATATTTGGACATTAAAATAAATGGCCCTCTTCTCGGATAGCAGTAAAGTGACTACAGCAGCAGCTGGCCTGGAGTGATAACACTTCATTTACCACGAGGGAAGTAATAGAGGCACCTCAAGTCACTCTGCCAACCTTTTCAGGGTGAATTAAAGTCCCTACCTTTTTTTAAATCGTTGTCAGCACGGCGTCTTTTCATCAGAATCAGGATACAGAAAGTCTGAGATTTGTTGAAATGCACATCACACCAATGCAATTCTGAAAAGTTAATATAAAGTATGTCGCCCATTTAGATCACTATAGACTAGATTATATGGGGCACCCATCTGAGTCATACCACTTTTCTCACTCCGCCTTCGAGACAGAAGGTTTTAAACTCCAGTCTGAAGTGAATTTGATCACAAAGTTATGATCACGTCGCTATTTTATCCACTCTGCAAGGCTACTGGTTCCTTTACTTTAATAGGTGGTATGTGCCGGATTTAATGGGTGAGAGCCAGACCAAAGATTTAACATTTAATTTTTAACTTTGATAAGAAGTGAAAGCTAATTCGTTGTTCTATTGCTACATCAGCCAAGCCTCCACCATCTTGGACTGACGGAGACTACCGTTTTTAACAAAGAACGTCAGAAAAATGTCCGCCTGTGAAGTGTTGAACAAAAGTAAAACTAATTCTTGTCAGATATTTTATGTATTCCATTTGATGGGGCTCTGAACTTTAGGGTTAAAGGCAGTCACGTATCCCTGAGTTAGTTCACATAATGTTCTAAATGTTGTTTTCCAAAAGCTTTCTCCACTCTACCAGGAATAAAACCTCAGAATTGTTGCATCTTTCACAGTCATGTATGTCTTTATTTGCCTGAAATATATATAAAGAAATGTCATCAGTCAGCCTTCAAAAAGGCCGTAGGTGACTTTAAATCATAAAATGTAGTGCGCCTTTCTGGCCAGAAATAATCCTGCCAATTTCATTGATGAAAACACATAAAAAAAAATACAATAGTGTCCTCAGTGGTTGCTACAACCTCGAATATGAGAGGACACTCTGTCAAGTGCGTACGTGTGTGCATGTGCCGGTTTTGTACAAAGAAAAGAAAATAGGCATCGATGCTGCCAGTGAAATCCCTGCATGCTGTGTCTGCCGGTTTTTAGCTTTTTCAATTTCATATGTACTGTACTGTCTTGTTGCCGGTGTGTGACAGGTATTGGAAAGATTGTTTGTGTCTGTCAGCACCCAGAAAAAATCTATCTTTGTAAATTGGTGTCACCGTGTGTCTGTGTGTGTGTGTGTGTGTGTCTGTGTCTGTGTCTGTGTCTGTGTGTGTGTGTGTGTGTGTGTGTGTTGAGACCCGGACCACAGTGCGGTGCTGACAGTCGAGCGGTGTCAAGCGTTTGTAGTCATGAGGAGTCTGCGTGTCTGGCGGCGTCGTCTGCGTGCTGATGTCGGGTGAGATTGGGATTTCTCTGCACGGCTGCGGGAGTGTCAACACATCCCCGCGCTGCACTCTATCAAGGCTCCTCGAGGTTAAGAGTGCAGCAGACGAGTTCAGAATCATTTCAGATGACTTCCCTCGGCGGGGAATATAAATTTTAAACACTGAGCTGAACGATTTGTACACGCAATTATACTTATGCAATACTAACGGACACTATTTAACATATAAACATTTATGTTAATATTATATATATACATATTTCGAGACATTTTCATGAGGAGAAACGTTCCGCAGCTTCAGAAACAATGCCAATTCAAAAACACAATACAATGAAATAAAAAGAATATATTAAAAAGCAATAACGCCGTCAAAAATGTACAAACCCCCGATAACAAATGCAACATTAAAAAAATGATGAAAGATCAACATATTTACGTTGGCCTTGGGTTATTACCAGTAGCCCTTTCACAATATTGTAAAAAACTAAGGAAAAATGTAAAAAAAGATTTCTGTTGCCTCGTTACGTCTCTTTCTGCTTCATAAACAAACTCTCTCTGATCTCTTTCTCTCTCTCAGGTCAAAAACCAAGCTGATCCATGTAGCTCCCCCTTGAGGTCTGGAAAACACCAGTTGTGTTTTATTTTTGCATTTGTTTTTCGCGGGCTGCGTGTTTGACTCTGCATCGTTTATGTATTTGCAGCGTGTTTTTTTTTTTTTTTGCTGTCGATGCGCGTGACCACCGTACTTCTGCC
The DNA here is from genome assembly GCA_016806645.1 of Ophiodon elongatus. NCBI lineage: Eukaryota > Metazoa > Chordata > Actinopteri > Perciformes > Hexagrammidae > Ophiodon > Ophiodon elongatus. The sequence continues at coordinate 877,496 of JACSYO010000025.1, read as the reverse complement.
GGTCCGTGCTCATCAGGTAAAGCGGCCTGATGAAACAAAGATGGAGCTCCCTCTCGCCGTAAGCTCGACCCATCCCCCGTGCGTAGAAAAGAGTAGTCCTTTCTAAGTATGGGGATATGGCTGGATGCCATGGATGCTAATAAAGTTACAATGTATGAGAAAGGTCAAATGGTTGATCCCATTACCCTTCATAAGGAAAATGACAGTGATGGCTGGCCCCAGCGGCCTGCAGAGAATCAAAGCGGCGAGGTAGCACCGTGAACTGCAGCGGCTTTGCCTGTTAATGGGACCTTAAATCACTTTACGATCTACATTATTTAACAAGCCTTCATCTTTTGATGCAGTTATGTATCAGCTGATATTCATTTACATCAGTCTTCACGTTTGATGTCCTTGACGTTGAGCAGCCAAGACGAGTCCGCTCTCTGCTGGAGCAGCTGATAAGACAGGCGGTCAACATTGTCACCGCTTCGATGAGGTCGGCTCATCAGCGGCGGATGTAAATGTCACCACGAGTCTCGCTGCGAGTTTCCCAGCTATCTCTGCTCGCGTCCCCCCCCCCCCCAACGACGGAGGCTGTAATTCTTTCTGCAAACATTTTTTTAATTATCACCTCAGCTTTCCCCATCAGGTCTGGAGAACATGCACATTGTTCATTACAGGCTGTGGAGGGAGGGAGGGAGGGAGGGATGACAACACACTCCTGACGCTCCCATTAATCTGGCATCTCATCGCCCGCGCGGCAATATAGCTCTGACAAGAAGAACGCGATTGCTGAAGCAACACGGGGAGGGGGAGGCGGGTGAGGGGGGGGGAGAGGCAGGAAGCAGGTTAGAGAATGAGGGGGAAATGCCAGCTTTAATACGGCAGCTGATAAGGTACGTGAGTGAACACAACCCACGTGAACCCTTCAACCAGGATCTCCCTATCTCCCAATTCCTTCTTTATTTATTATTTTTCTCGTTTTCCCCCACCTCTCGTTTGGAATTGCAAATCAGCCCGTATGCTTCTTTACAGGCAAGGTGGGAGATAAGGAGCAAGGTGTTTCACATATCAGCAATCTGAGCATGTTGTTCATTTCGATTTATTTATTTTCTCTCCTGGCATTTATTTACCCCCCCCCACCTCCCCCGTCACCGCACGAATGTATGGTTGCTTGTTTTACCCATACATATGAATATGAGAGGATTTTATTTTTTGCTCGTAAAAAGTGATAAAGATGGATAGCTTGTTTGTGTGTGATCTGGCTCAGATTGCGTTGTATTCAAGCGTGCAGGGATGGGTGGATACAGAAAAACACGCTGTCACAGAAATTGTGTGTGCGTGTGTGTGTGTGTGTGTGTGTGTGTGTGTGTGTGTGTGTGTGTGTGTGTGTGTGTGTGTCTCCGAGACGGTTTCTGTGCATTGTGTTCCTGCGTGACTGCGTGGATTCACACAGACGGGGAAAGGCTCGGTGCGAGCAGATGAAACTTTGGGTTCGGCTTGAGTCAGCAGCAGGCAATGATAGGTGAGCCCAGAGTGCCGCCTGGAAGATGGATGCCAGGAGATCACAGAGCCATTCACCCTACACAGATAGACGCAGAGGCAGCTCTTGGTTGCTGAGCACAGAGATGGTGGAGAAAACAAGATAAGATGTAGGAGCACCCACACACACACACACACACACACACACACACACACACACACACACACAAATGCACACACGAGGCTGTCAGTCAGTGGAGGTGGAATAAACACCAAACTTAGTTTCATCATGAACAGAAAAGAAAAGAAAAGAAGACCTGGTGGACCTGTAACATCGGAAAAGTGCCGGTGGGCAAGATTTGTTGGGGCATTTTGATGGTAAAATGTTCACACAGAAAAACACATATTGGGGTTTTTATCTCCTGCTATCATCAGACTCATATTCTCTCACAATAACTGTACCACAAAATGTACATAACAAGCAGCCGGGTGTTTGAGGCTTTCATATCTTAGAATAGTCTGTTTTATTTCTCACAAATTAGCATACACACCCCTGTTTCTTGATCTCTTCTGGGTGCACACAAACTGCCTCCAGGCTTTAAACACACACACACACACACACACACACACACACACACACACACACATGCGCACGTGCACAGCGTAAGCCTCTTTGGCAGCGCCCCGCATGCCGTGTCCACTCGACTGCTTCGCCGCCAGATCCCACACGAGGCCGAGCCGCCGCCGCCACCGAGCCATTTGCCCCCTCGACGGGCAGCGCAAATCTGGGCTTCTATAGATAGCTGTGACCGGAACCATCATCGCCATGGTAACTGCCAAATGGCACCAACACCCCCGGTCCCTGTCCTGACACTCACCAATAGTGAAAGGTCATGTGTCTTGTACTTGTTCTGTCGGTAACGTTTCAAAGCTGCGGGGGGGAAACCAAGCCGCGCGACATACACGGGATTCTTGTTCCAGGTCTTGTGCACACTCCTCAACAAGCGCAGGTTTTATAAACCCATACACACACACCTCCCTTTTCCTTCAGACGCCGGCGCAAACACACACTCGCATCGCAGAGAGCAGCGTTGGATAGAATTAGTGGCTATTTTTAGGAGAGCTGCGCCGTACAAGAGGAGACTACACTCCCTGACAATAAGATCCGTACGGCCACGTTCATCCATCAGCGTAATGTGGCTGCTTGCAAACCGATACTCTTGGCAGTAACCTCACATCCGCCCACAGACACGGGGACAGTGTCGGGATTCAATTCAATTTGCTCTCCCTTGATGTGCCTGCAGATCATTTCAGTCAGCCAACTCGGGCGTAACGCCAGTGGTGGGAAAGTAACTACATTTACTCAACTACTAGTACAATTTGAGGTACTTGCACTCTTCTTTGTAGTTCCATTTTCTGCTATACACTTCTACTCCGCTATAGGGAAATATTGCCATTTTTTATTCCACTACACTTATCTGACAGCAGGGATGTCACGATCCGATCTCAAAGATCGGTATCGGGCCGATCAAGGCATTCTTGAGCTTATCGTTAACGGCCATATTGAGCTTTTGAACCAGATCTGATTTTTGTCAGCTGTCACAAGGTGTTTTTACTAGCGAAGCCATCATGCACAGCAACTCTGCTGAGCTCTGTGTGTGTGTGTGTGTGTGTGTGTGTGTGTGTGTCTGTGTCTGTGTGTCTGTGTGTGTGTGTATATAAGAGCAGGTGCTGAGCCCCGCCCACGGTGAAAACACCACGCCTGATAAACGACAGCAAAACACAGCATGTGACTGTTTATTGATGATATTTGCCTGATTTATGTGCGCCAGAGTCATTTTGGGCTCGGTGTGAGAGTTCTCCGGCATTTGGCTGTCATCTTTGGCGCATGTGGTGCGGACAGCACAGACGGCGGCTGAGAGCCGACCACACAAAAGCACCCCGCGAGCGAGAAGCCATTAACATTAATTTATTAATGTAAATTATGTACAGATGACAACCATGAACACTCAAAGGAAATCAATTAATTCAGGTAAACTCAGGCAAAAGCTGCATCGCAGAAAGAAACAAGGGGAGGACACGTTAGATGGGAGAGAGAGATTCCCTTGAGACAGCGTCAAGGCCAAAATGATTTCAGAGAGATTTGTTATTTTATATAAAAAAATGTCTTAATGCAATGCAGGGCTGTTCAATGTCAAGCATATGCATTTTATTGATTTTGAACCTATTGTACTTGAGAGTGCACCGTGTAGCTGTATTAAGTATACGCATCGGATCAGGACTCGATCAATATTGAATGACTGAGATGATTGGGGGCAAAAGACAGCTGTAGATACTGGTTATTGCTCAGGTTAAAGTTTTACATAAAAATAATATGGTTAGCTTAGATAATACAATGCATTGTTGAAAGGTGAAACCAGTCGTTCCCTTTCGGCTTGTGGCCCCCGCTTCTCGTTTGAGATGTCTTCTCAGATGGTTTCATTTAAATAGCTGTTTGAGGTAAAAAAACACTGGACTATACTAGTATATAAAGTAATTAAATCTAGCTCCACTTGAAGCAGCAACAACAGTAAAATGCTACTTAGCAACTAATAATTAAACAAAAAAATGATTAGCAACCTAATCATGTAATCACTCACCAGGGCCGAGTTCCCACAAAAACGAGTACTTTTTACTTTTGATACATTAAGCACATACTGATACGCTACTACTATAAATATATACTATATTTTGTAAAGGATATGAGTACTTCTTCCACCGCTGTGACACGGGCGTGTCTTCGTGTGAACAACGAGCATTAGTGGAAAACAGGTTCATAACACCAACAAGTCGTTACAGCTTTCTCACCTGTATGTGCCGTCAGGAGGAGCGGTGAGGTACAACACTCCCTGACACTCGTTCCTCGACGGCATTCACAGTGTTGCGGCATACGAAAAGTGACGAAGCCGTCGTGTGACGAATGGGGAGGGAAAAAGAGAGCCGTCGTCGACTGCAGTCTCAGTTCGGATAAACACGTTAAATCTATGGTTCAATCCTGTTTTCTACCGTTTTAGAAACATTTCAAAGATTAGATTAGTTTCTCCTAGTTATTCACGCCTTCGTCACCCCAGTTCCTGCACTGGCTACACGTTGCTACATCGACCTGTTTACAAAATCTTGCTGAGTACCTTTTAAAAGCAAGGGGTTGGTAATCTTCTTAAAACCTTTTTTTTGTTATATTTGTTGGAATTCTCTTTGCATCCCAACAGCAATCAATAAATAAAATGCTCTGACAGAAAGAAAAGAAGAAAGAAAAAATACCGTGTTTTGTTGGAGGACTGTAATAAGCCGTCCAATCTTTTCATGGACGGCGTTCCCTAATCGCACTCTGCCCTTCCACTCATGGTGCGTCACCAGAGTCTTCCACCAGCTGCTTTAACTTGACAGCTGTCAGTACTGACAATAGCCATGATCCTTCTTTACGTGCATGTAATGATAATTTGGGGGGAGTGGCTTTAGAGGGAGGCCTGGAGGGACAGGCTGCCGGTGCCGCCGACTCAGCGACTTTCTTGCTAGATTTAAGCAACTTTTTAGAGCGAGTGCTGCTCGCTACGTTCACTGGAAGAGAGTCGGCAACGCTGGGCTGGATTTTTCCCGTTGGATCATTTTCAAAATCTAGCTGGTTTGTTTCTCTAGCTTTAAGAGCTGCACGTCACGTTATATGTCTGACCTTTTTAGGGCCATATGTTCCTCAGACACTTCCTTTCTTTATGGTCAAATATCTAGACTCAAACACAAAGATGACAGAGACTTTCAGGTTCTTGGACTTCCTTTTCAAGTATCGTATACATAGACATTCCTTATTTACAGTGTAAGTCATTTTATTTTATTACAACCTAACAGACTCTGTATCTTCTTTGAAGTCTCCTCTGGAAACTCATCTATTCCAAATAGGGTTTTATTGGTTTATTCATTTGTTGTTACTTGTTATCTGTTTTTAAGTTGTTTCCGCTTGTTTTATTGTAAAGCACTTAAATGCTTACCCCCCCCCCCCTCCCATTTTCACACCACTCAGCGTGAAGTGGATTGAAAGTCACAGCAATTTCTGGACGCAGCGTCCCCTATCCCCGACACAAAGGTGTGGAGGAAGGGGATTTTAGATGCCGCTGGACGATCCGACATGCACTCGGTGGAAGCAGCTTTGAGCTCGGACTCTGTCACAATCGGCTAGAATACATCGAACTCATCGCTGGAGAATGAGCGAACTTCCTCCAGGGGAACCTTCGAGGTTACAGGTGAATGCTGGGCTGGAGGTGGGCTTTATATGACTCATATAATATATGTATCATGAGTTAGTGTGGCAGCGCGGCTTGAGTTGTCTGCCTGAAGTGGGCTCGTGGGCTCATGCTCAATTTAGGCTTCCATCTGCATCCCTCAGTTTTTTCCTAATTCTCCCCAAACTGCTTGACAATTTCCCTCCGTCCCCCCTCACACCCCCAAATCAATTTCTAAATCCAATTAGTCATTGCATTAGACTGTGAGGGGAAACCACCACTGTGCACTGTAGCCTGACAAATGTTTGGCTGCTGCTGTTGTTTGTTTGCCATGTGAGAGTTATTGATCAGAGCATATGAGGGTGATAGAGGAGAGAGGATGTGAGGGGCGGGGCGGGGGGGGGACCTGGTGGAGATAAGTGTTATTGTAAAGTAAATGTGAAGCACTTGTCTATTTCAAGGGGTGGAGGGAAGGGAGATAAAGAAGACTGATAGGCAGGGAGAAAGTTCTGCATGCGGGCGAGAGGGGGAGGATCAGACTAAAGCGCAGAGGGGGCCAACATCTGGCAGCAGCTGGAGGAAAAGAAAAAAGCAGGTGAAGAAGACAGATATAGGAGGTTTGGGGAGGGAGAGAGATTAAGGGAAGGAGAGTGGCACAGAGTATTGCCGGAGGTTGAACGTGTCAAAAGCAAAAGTGATGATGCCAGGCAAGGCCGGGTGGGTGTGGGTGGTAGAGGGCGGGGGGGCGAAGGTGCCCACTTCAAGATGCCGACATGAAAAAAAGAGCGAATGAGATGGATGGAGGGAGATGAGAGGAAGAGGCAGACAGAGAGAGAGAGAGAGAGAGAGAGAGAGAGAGACTGATTCAGAGGGGGATAAACAAAGAGACTGATGAGGGCAGAGCGAAGGTAGATCAAAGGGCCGAGCAGCTTCACCCAAATCACCCTGAAATCCCCCCGCGATTCCTTCACGGTTCTCGCAGCTCGAGCAAAAGCCACAACAGGAGTTTGGACGTGTGTTACACGGCAGGAAATACCCCGACGGCATGTTGCTCGGGGCCAAAACCTGGAGGGGATAATGATAACACACGATATGATTCTATTCCTAGGGAAATTAAATTCAAAAGGCCAGCGCAGTACAAGAGTGCACGCACAACGGCTGACAATAGACAACATAATAACCAATTAACAGCATTAACGGCTTCAGCTGAATAATCAGAACACTATGTACTCATTTATGTGCGCTGGGAATTTTATTCATACATAAATCATCTCGTTTTCACGGGGTCCCCAAAATGAGGCCGCATGGTAAACACAACTCCGATGATTGCGCGTTAGATATTCAAATGTATGCACTCACAGACAAGAGATGAGCTATTGCTTCATTGCCTTATTATATATCATTTTTTCATCCTTTTCGTTCTCGAGAGGTGACGATACCACATTCGAGAAAGTCCACGTTATCGAAAGCGTCTCCCTCTCGTCTGATCCTCTCCTTCTCCTCTGTCTCATCTCTCTTGTTTCTGCCACGATTCCACTGCTCTGTGTTGCAATTTCAACATTTCAATATTTCATCTAATATTTCCAGAGCAGAGAGCAGTAGTTGCTGAATTATTTAGCGCCGCCGGAAAATCTGGGTGAGGAAAGTCTGACACGCTAATGCACGCACACACACACACACACACACACACACACACACACACACACACACACACACACACACACACACATGCGCGCGCACATACGCTCGTGCAATACTAATAAACACGCGCAGACACGCTATAGATTTATGGCTCTGGACTTTTGCCTGTGAAAAGTGTGCACTGGTCATTGTTGAACTGTGACCTGGGTACCAGAGAGGTAGATCAATCAGGAGAACTGATCCCCCCTGTGCTATAATCACCATCACAGCCCTGTCCCGGGGCTGATGGATGACCACTCTCTAAACCGTCTTCTCATCCGCAGATTCTCACACACACACACACACCAAGCGACGCCCCGTTACCTATATATCAGCACTTCCTACGGCGAGCGTTCTCTTTCATATGTGACATTTTCCACGGGTAGATTGAGAAATCCTGCAGGAATATAATGTTTAGCCTCTCAATAAACCATCAGCAGCTTGTGTGCGCGATGTGTTTGTGCTCGCCGGCAGCATGACGGCCTTTGTGCATCTGCCGGAAGCATCATTTTGGCCTTTATGTACTCTGCCGCCATTTGTATGAATCCCCCCCGCCCCCCTCCTACATCTCATATGTTTCCTTTATGTCATTTCTGATTCCTATAGAGCAGATGAGCAGGAAAAAGAGACCCGACTGGACGCGGTTGTCTTTCTTCCAGTGTCTCCAAAGAAGGGGCAGTTTATTACCGCTTAAACAGGGCGTCGAGTGGGAAGATGTAGTAAAGGACAAGAATGAGGGAAATTTGGGGAAAAAGAAAGAAATGGAGCCGGACAGTTGGTGAGAAATATAAATAAGCAGAAGGGCAAACATTAAGACATAATATAAAAGTTATTACAACAATAAAGAGAGGAATAGCCTGCAACAAAATAATAATGAAAGCTAGACATGTTTTCTTCAAAGATTTTTCTAGAGCTTTAAAAAAATAACTACAATAGGCTGCAACAACCCCCAGCTATAATCAAATTCTAACATATTGTTGATTCGGCGTCGAACAAAGACCTAAACTAGACAGAAAGACTGAGGAAACAAGTGTGCATTATGGAATCAATCATACTGAATTACTGTATTTGCAACTGTACTGACAGGTGGGGAAAGAGCACAATGAGCATTTCTTTTCTTGATTACAACTCTTCAATCAAATACTATTCACTGAAATCAGCCAAAAGCTCTGCTGATGGAGGTGGAATGAAAGGAAAGTTGGGACTGCCCATGGCCGCTCCAAAGGGATTAGAAGAGGAAATAGCTGGGGAGGTAGATTTTTGTCATCAGGTTGACGGTGATATCGTGCAGTGGACAGTCAAGAGAGTCATGGCTTTTTACTGAGAAGCAGTGTTTTTGACTGTGCTTTCTGGTTGAAGGTTTAAAGCCTGCTTCCCCTATGTGGTCACAGGGTTGTGGAGTACACCAGTATGCACGGCTGCAGCAAGCTCAACCATCGTACCTCAGATTATCTCTGGGTTTAGTTGCCCTTTCAACACTTTGTCACTCCCTACTCATCAAAAACTGCCATTTGGTCACTGGCCCTACCATGTAAACTGTTACATGCACAGTGTCTTTTCAAAGTAAACTTCCATCGTCACAGGAAATTAACAGGTTTCGCTCGTATACTGTCTTTTAAAAAAAACTACAACATTGATTTACTTACTTTTAGGGTTTTGCAGTAAAATGAGAGGTTTTCTAAAGGGAGTCTGGCGCTCAAAAACAGTACCGCCTTTGTCCACAGGGACCGCCAAAATCAACACAAAATGAAAGCTCCTCGTAGTAGCTTTAAGTTGTTTTAATTTCCAAAATTCAAACATTAGCCAACCCATGGTATTTTATCAATGCCACACTAGCTCATTCCTCAATGGAGGGCTTTTACCTTTTACATAATTTAAATCTACTGATCTGTGTTTGTGACCCATTTCACAAAACCCCTTGTTAGCTGAGAAAAGAAGGCCCTACTAATCCAGACCTGCACCAAGACCACAGTGCATTAGCACACTGACTGATACCTCACTATTGACTCCCGCCAGCTTGGGGTGTGGGTGTGTGTGTGTGTGTGTGTGTGTGTGTGATGGGCATCTTTCACGCCGTCTGATCAACTCTCCAGAGCTCAGCTGATGCATGCTGCGATCAATACCTGGCCTCCGATACCGTCCTTCATATACTCGGCGATGTCTGAGACATGGCCCCTCTCTCTTTGTACCTCGCCCTTTATTCTGCAACCTGTATTACAGCTTGCTTTCACAAAAGGAACCGAGCATCATAATACGGCGCATTATCATCCAGCTCGCCGCTCTGCCTCCATTTCTTTTATTTCTTTTATTTTCCCCGATCCTCTATCTGTCTGCGCGTTATTTTACCTCTCTCTCTCTCTCTCTCTCTCTCTCTCGTTCTCGCTTTCTCTCTCTCGCTTTCTCTCTCTCGCCTCCATTCTCCCTCTCTCTTTCTCTGTACCTACCTATTACTGATGAGTCGATTTCACGATTCAGTGATGCAGAGAGGGTACAGTAGAACATGCGGTGTGCGAGTGTGAATAACAATAGCTGTCTATGCCTCATAAGAGAAACCATAATTACATGCTCTGGCACAAAAGCACATGCCTCATGAAAAACTCAAATGGTCATTTCAACCTGAAAAGTGTTGTTGTGGGTGATTTCAGCTATTCAGGTTTGGCAATCACCAAAGGTTGGTTTAATTAGCAATCTCGACCAATCCAGCCTTCGTCTGTACTTTTGCTTGTTTTTTTTTTATTATTATTTTGAAGAAGACATTACACACTTGTTTCATACTCAATATTTATGCATTTCTTTGGATTTTTCAAGAAGAGATAACCCTTTTTTTATGCTCAATATTTTACTGAATACTTTTGCAAGCGAGTGCTTACATTATTCTTCCTCTGCTTCCGTCTTCCTTCTGTTTATATGTGCGCCTCGATAGAAATTAGTACCATCATTAGCTATGCATAGAAAAGAGCAAATCTCCATTAATTACAGTTCTTGATTCCCTGGCATAATCAAATCAGAGCATCTTCATAACACCCAACTGGATTCGTTTTCCTCATTTATGTGGAATGAATCAATATTTGGATCTGTAATTGAAGTGGGAGTAATGAACGTGCATTGGCAGAGAGGAGGAGAGAATTTTTTTTAACAATATATACATATTGCACACTGCACACTCACATCTCAGGTCAGTTCAAGGCTTACTGGCGAATTGAGACGAGAGTTGCAATTAGTCGACCTATCGCCCGTTGCCATAGAAATGCATGTCTCAACTCATCTGGCGAACTCACGTCTGCCCATTACTCACAAACATACGATATGTATCTCTGTTACACATGCAAACATAGAAAAACAACTAAGAGGTAAAACGATACCCAAGCGTGCGTTTGACTGGCAGCCGCGCAGGAGGGGGGTCGACGCGGAAAAAATTCCACAACAGCTATTGAAACTGTCAAGCAGATATCAGAGAGGCAATTAGGCTGCGGACTCATTTTGTCGTTTGCAGTTAGACGTGTTTTCAGCCGTATCGACATCTATCCGCGCTCACTGGGCTGCTTTGTTTGTCTCCTGCTATCGGAGAGTGAGCCGCAGAGTGGGCTATTACAACACGATTGTCCAGGTAGAAAATACTGTCAAAAGGACCTTGAAGAAATGTTTTCCTGACATTTAAATCAAAAAACATGTCTTGTGGATGGCTCAGCGGTGGGCATTGAGAGGAGGGTCAGAAAGGTCACAGCGCTGATGGCTTCCTCGCTGTGAACAGCACAATCCATCTAATGTTTTTTCTTTTTTTCTTTCAATTTCAAATACCCAAATAGCATTGAAAGCAACTGATGCATTGTCTCCCGCAGGCGCACTTGTAAGCATGTGTTCACATGAGTCTGAGGTTGAAAGGAGCACTCACCCTTTCTTTTTTTTTTCTTTATTAATCTAAAGGCTCCACTGTCTCCGTCCCCACTGGGCTACTTGATGTCATCACAATCCGTTTACAGTCTGCTTCTCTCCAACGTTTTCCACCAGTAAGCTCCGGTTAGTTTGCTGAGAAACTCCTTTGCCAAAAAAGTCATGTATGAAGTGGATGTTGTCACGGTTACAACAGCCATTGTGTTGTAGATTACCATTTTGAAGCCGTCAACTTGAATTTTTGCAACCAGAGGTGACACACGAGAGGGAGGAGCTAAGTACAAACGTACGCTGACGAAGACGTTTTCTAAGCAACCCAAATTGTTAAATTAAGTTTTAGAAACTGAAAAAAAAAACACTGTGCATGTGTGAAAGTTGTACGACAAAAAGCCGGACAACGGCATGGTAGCGATGTGTCAATCATCAGGTGGCCCTGCCCCTAAAGCATCCCCTGCTTTATGGTCTGTTTGACTCTAAATGGACCATAATTTACTAAATGAACATCATGCTGTATTGAAGAAGACTTCAAACTAGAGATTGAGACATAAACTCATGTCTACAATGTTTACTGAGGGAATAAATCAAGAGAGAAGTAGAGTCATTTTCTATAGACTTCTATACAACCAGAGGAGTCGCCCCCTGGTGGTCAGGAGAGAGAATGCAAGTTTGAGGCACTTCCGCATTGCCGCCGCTTGTCCTTTACTGTCCTATTTCTGGATTTGTCTCCGGTCATTCGTCTCCATTGTCTTGTGCTTTCTTATTGACTGTGACCTTCTCTCTGTCATCGCCATCTCGCCTTCATCCCTATTACCCGATTCTTGTGTGTCTTTGTGTGTGTGTCTGTGTGTGTGTGTGTGTGTGTCCTCCAGGGCAGGAGTGAAGTTTGTAGTGTGTGATAGAAGATCCTCTTGGTGTCATTTGAAGAGGCTTGTGCGTTATGACTCTGGCTTATTGTTATGGAATGATGCCGCTCCCTGCAGCTATGCCGCAACCCTAGGAGGCCTGGATATACACACACACACACGCACACAAACACGCACACACACACATACACACACACGCACACACACACGCACACACACACACACATAAAGATATATTACTGTTTTTGCGGACACACAGGCTGTAACTCAAAGGAATCCAGACTTGTGGTCTTTTGATATCCACAGCCCTCTCCCTCGCCCTCTCCCTCTCCCTCTCCCTCTCCCTTACCCTCTCTCTCTCCCTCTCCCTCTCCCTCTCCCTTACCCTCTCCCTCTCCCTCTCCCTCGCCCCGACACACGCGTACACTTCTCTGAGTACTAGGTCAACATATCGCACAGAATGTGACCAAGCAAGACTCCCCTCAGGCCTCGGACGATAGAGTTGAACTACCAGCGAGCACAGGAGACCTGGGGACACAGAACACACACACACACACACACACACACACACACACACACACACACACACAGAGAGAGAGCAGAAGAAACAGACAGAAAGCAGAGACAGAACTGCTGATGTTATTCCCCGAAATGCGTTGCGGACTCGTGAGCACACTGTATTTTCCGTGGATCATCACATTCCCACTCATTAAGGGACACCAGGATGACAACAATTGTAACCATCCTCTCCCTAAAGACCACAAACGCGGAGTGACACGCCGCCATCAGTGTTTTCCTCGCACTGTAATCTTCGCTGACTGCTGCCTTTTTTAATAAGCTGATGGAAGACAAATAATTGCTTTGAGGGGAGCTGAGCTAGGTCCTAATTCAATCTTCTCGCCACCCAAATCCCCACTCAAACACACTAATGCACATTAATGAGATTTCATAGCTCTTAATGGGAGACAATGGTGGCGCCCGGTGCAGGTTTTTTTACGGCGTGCGTTTGCTTAAGTGTTTGACTTTACCGGATGTGTGCGCTGTGTTTCTGGCTTAAATCTGTTTTCATTCGCTGTTGCATGAGCTCATGCGTACTTGTGGTGCAGCGGGGAGTGAGCAGCATGGACTGCTCTCTGTCTTCCCTTTTGTTTTTTTCGGAGACGATTCTTCTATCCACAGAAGCGCCTTTTGTCCTTGGCGGATGACAATGACGCTAAATAATTGAAAGCGTTAATATATGTATATGGGTGGAAGAAGCGCAGTATGGGAATGGGTGTCAGGTCCTCTTTAAGTTATGGAGTCATTAACATGGCAGCGCTCGTTGCACACGGTGATTTACCAGGACTTTTCCCACAATATTCATTTCAAATGAACGCCATCGGGTGGGTAGAGCCTGTGTTTATTCCAGAAGCTCTAATGAACTACGGGGCTCCGGGTTGTAAACTTCTGACTTGACCTCTGCGTTTTGGCATTTGGAAAAGATTGCAGAGAATCTGCAACGGCTCAGACGAGGCTGAACTGGGTGAACTCACAAACTCTTCCACTGAACCAGCATACGACTGCACAGAGGTAAAAAATGATAATAAAAAATAAAGCAAAATCATTTAGCTAGTGAATCAAACAATATGAGATTTCAGAAAACCTGCAGGATCACTTAGTAAATGGCCATTTGCATTTGAATATCACCACGGAAAGCACAACACTTTATTTATTTATTTATTTTTAATAAAAAAGTGAAACCCTTGAGCTGAAAGATCTAAAAAGAAAAGTGTGTGGAAAGGAAATATGACCCTGAATACATTCAATTTGGATTCATAATGGCAGCACTCTTAAGAAAAAGCAACAAGAGAAGCAGACTGTAAACAGACTGTGACGACTTCAAGTAGCCCAGCGGAGACGGAGACAGTGGAGCTTTGAGATTAATAACGATACAAAAAAGTGGTTGGGTGAGTGCTCCATTCAACCTCAGCATCATGTGAACAAATGCTTACACGTAGGACAAGTAGAAGTGGGCTTTAAGTTGCAAAAGGTGGAGACCTTGTAACCACGGTGACGATAGCTAGTTGACAGTACGAAGAAAAGTGTTTTTTGGTTGGTTATGGTTTACTGCTGCCATCCATGTACTCTGCATGTACAACAATGTCTGATGCCTCAACATTTGCTTTTACTCCATATTTTCTATGTAGTATCTTAATCCGACTCCAGAGGATAGAGGGCGTACAGTATCGTCAAGTGTAATTTAATGAGGCGGCAAACATTAGCATATAGTTTACATGTGTAGTAATTATATGAAGCATGATTAACATGTTGCATTATGAATAAAATACTTATTTCAGTACTCACTCAATTCACTCTTGACATAATTTGTGCCTCTGTTAGCAGTTCATTACATACTGATAACAGTATACAGACACTGTGTGTGAAAATATGTTTATTGCATATTTATATTAATCAATGCCCATTAACCAGAGATTGTAATTAAAGTGGCAACCCTTAGGATTTCAGTCCGAGTTGAATTGAAAACTGCAAATTAGGTTTAATAGTAAAGGTCTGCTGGGGCCGCAGAAACAAGCGTTTGTCTTTTTGATGAAGACAATAACAACATCTGCAGGCAATAATTGGCCTTCACTCTGTGAGAAACCGTAATCTGAGTTTAAGCTGCACACAGCATGAGTCTGCGAACAGCGAAAGTGAAAGTAGTTCAGCAGTCAGTGTGAAGCTCACTGACCGGCGCACTGCATTTCCTGTGAGTAGCTCATAGGAGAAGTCAACTCGTGGTTAAGCAGTTACATGTTTTTGATGCGAAGCTGCCGCAGTAGGATTAATGCATGAGCGGTAATTTAAAAACTGCATTTTTTTCTTTTTCTCCCCAGGAATGTCGCCAATCGGACTCAGAGTTCGTGATGCTGCAAATCTTGCAATACTTTCGTCAGTGAGCCGCAGTCTCAACCAGCGGTGTGTTACCTCACTCGGGGATGGATAGTAGCCGCCATTTATTTAAATGGAAATCTTCAAGTTTATTGCGTTAAATTTTCAAGATTATTACTTTAAATCATGAACTCATTGCACTCCAGGTGGTCAGTCTTCCTCACCGTTCATTATCACAGCGTCCCCCTCTGAGCACCGATGAAAGGAGCCGGGCGTGGGCTCAGTCGCAGCTATCGACTGAGCTCTCTCATATCAGCTTGCATGTTAAGCATAAAAATAATAACATAGACACGCTTTGTCCCATGTTCGGCCTTTCGTCTCACCTTACCGAACAACTCTGCCTCTCATGGCTGTCAGCCTTTGTCTCTCGTTCCCTCCCTTTTCCACTCCAGCGTCTTTCCTTTGTCCACGTCCAAAGGGAGGAATTGATTTTTCGAAGGACACGTATGTGATAGTGCAGCCCCGCTACCGCATCGGGTCCCGGTCCAACCCATCACAATAGCACCGAGGCCTTGCCAGCCGACTCGGTGCCCGTTGCTGCAGGAATCAACTCACGCACACACACACACACATACACGCACACACACACACACAAACACACACACACACACACACACACACACACACCAAAGACACACAAACACGCATTACACACCGTACCAATCACTGTTGCTCTAACTGAGCTATTAGGCAGCGCTGATAGCTAAAGCATAGACCTACGGCTTTGCCCCAGAACCATTACACAGATGTGTGTGTGTGTGTGTGCATACGTGGGTGTGTGTGTGTGTGTGTGTGTGTGAAACATAGGTAATGCTCCTCTGACTCCTCTGCTGAGTCCACAGCTTCATCATCGTTAGGCCGCTGCAGTGATAAGACAAAATGATGGAGGGATGAGGAGAGAGAGAGACAGAAAGGGAGAGAAAGTGATTTGATTCTGCAGCAGAGGTATCAAGGGGATTACCTTCACAACTCCCACCTACCTAATAGACTCTCTCGCCAGGTATAATGACACACACACACACACACACACACAGGCTCCTTTTTTCGAGCATTAACACTCCACGGCATGCCGCATTGACGGCTTCTCACAAAATATAGTTAAGTGGGTGCGAGTGTTAACACTACCTTTCGTTTCCATCAACATATACACTCAAAGATGTAACTAAAATCCAGTTACAGAGCCCAACATTCTAATTTTGTTTCTCTATCCCACCTCCCCCTTGTATTTAATCTTCCCCGCATTGCTCTTATCTGATCTGCCTTCATTAACAGCGCACCCTCGTTAGGGTTCCTCGAAACGTTAATCTTGTTAAGAACAATCAAAGCGGCCCGGCTCAGAGACATCCTCCGCACGATGTGTATAGAACAATGGCAAAGTTATTTCCTTTTGAACTCCTTCTCATCTTCACTCTCTTTGTGCGTTTTCATTTATTTTCATTTTCTTCATACATTACAGACATGTTTGCTCCTCGCAGTGTCTTGTACGAACCAGCATATTCGGGGGATCAGTGTCCCGCTCGAACCTCCGATGCTTAAAAACAGATACTAAAACATTAAGCCCGCCTT
Source organism: Ophiodon elongatus (assembly GCA_016806645.1). Taxonomy (NCBI): domain Eukaryota; kingdom Metazoa; phylum Chordata; class Actinopteri; order Perciformes; family Hexagrammidae; genus Ophiodon; species Ophiodon elongatus. Next base: position 860,851 of record JACSYO010000025.1, on the reverse strand, counting down.
AAATGAATGTTGTTGTAAAATGTTGGCAGCATTGCATCTCGGGGAAAAAAAGGTGGGAGAGAAAAAGGTAATTTGAAAGATAGTGTATTGAGCATGTGAGAGAGTTTGCTACAGCTTGTGTGTGCACCCTCATTACCATATTCATGGAGCTTGTTTTTATCCTCGATTCTTATCTTCTGTCATTAGCCCGGCTACATTTTACCAGTCCTTGGGAGCGACCTCTCTGTTCTCCCCTCTCCTTCCTCGCCCTCCTTCTTCTTTTATCTCTACGGAAACAGGCAGCGACATCGCGCTGATGTTGAGACCCTTCCATCATAAAGCTGATTGGTTATGGCGCTTGACAATGATTGGATTTTAATTGATTAGTCACCACCTAATTGGCTGATAGGCAGCAGCTTAATGAGAATGAGAGGGACTTGAAGGCAGCTTAGCCTCCAGCTTCATCTGTAGCTCTGGAGGAGACGTCCATCCATTCGTTTTCTGCTGCTTTTCCGGGGCAGTGTCGCTCCCCAGCAACGTCCTTCAGCTCCTCCGGGGGCGTTTCTCAAGCCAGAGGAGATATATAATCTTTTCACTGTGTTTTGGGTCTCCTTGGGCCAGGGACGCATCCTGATCAGATGCCCTCGCCACCTCAACAAGCTCATTTTGACGCAAAGCAGTGGTCCTACCCCGAGCTCCCTCCTGGATGTCTGAGCTCCACATCCTGTCTCTGAGGGTGAGTCGTTCTGGCCACTACCCGAAGCTCATGGTCCTACTGTGGGTGAGGGTTGGAACGTAGGTTGTTGGGTAAATCAAGAGCATCGCCTTTCGCTCTCTCTTTACCCAAAACAGTCCGGTACAATATTCCATGTTGCTGCTGACGTCACACCAATGCTCCTGCCGATCTCACGCTCCCCTGTACCCTCACTCGTGAACGACGCACAATCCACCCGTCAGGGAACCATGGCCTCAGACTCGGAGTCGCTTACTCTCATCTTGACGGCTTCACATTCGGCTGCAAACCTCACCAGTGTGTGCAGGAGGTCACGGCCTGAAGCCAACAGAACCACATCATCTGTAAAGAGCAGTGAAGCGATTCTGGTGTTCCCAAACTGGACGCTCTCTTTCACCCCCATCTGTGTCTTGAGATCCTTATCTATGAAGACCACGGACGGAGTCGGTGACAAGGGACAACCCCGGGGGAAAACGGGTTTGACTTTGCTGCCAAGGAATACGGACACAGCTCTCAGTCCGGTCATATGGACCCTTTTACAATGTTGACATACAAAAGTGTGAACACATGCCGTTTGGCAATGGAGATAGATTGCGAATGCAACATAAACAACATTAGTGTAAAGTTACACCGGTGTCACATTATGAGTACTCTAGTTACTATATAGATACTTAGAATGACCTCATCTGTGGTCATATAAAGAACGATAAATATCACAACATAGACTCCGAGTTTTGAGTATCTTGTAGCCGTTGACACCACCGGTATTTTGTTTTAATGAGTGGCCGCGTTAACTGGTGACTGTCAGCCAAACACGTACGTGGTTGCTCGAGGTGACTGCAGCTTTTGAAAACACAAACAGAACATGCAGGGGTCCTTGTAAAAGCCTTCAATCAATTTAAAATACATATTCATCTGTGTTTATTATCCACAGCAACCAATTTTCACGAGTTACTACGGGCAACCACAGACGTATTCAGCTGAAAGTCACCAGTTAACACGGACAACCGGCTGATTGCCCAGTCTTATAAACAGAGGTACATAAGTACATATGTACCATAAATCCCCTCTTCGTCCATGTGGACCGAGGTGTGTTCATTATCTTTGGGATTCAAAGTCATTCATTCATTTTATATTGATGATTGGTGATTATGATAATGTTTATGAAAGGTGTGCAGTAAATATTGGAATGCATTTGGAACAGGTTTCTGTTTGGTGTTGTAGTACAACAGTGTTCTGGATGATGATGATGAAGAAGATGAAGATGTTGTTGGCTATTTTTTTCTTCAATTAAAGCCAACTCTTCCTCCCTAGTTTATTTTTCTTTTCTTTGGTCTCCATAGAGATCAGATGGAGACTATGCACGACGCTCTGCGTTTCCATAACGATAACGTGAAAATGATCAGTACATCACTGATGGCCTCTAATTAAATTTCACAGACTCTAACCCCACATTCATGGACACAGAAACATGGAACAGAACCCACGGTAAATAATGTATGCGCAGCAATGGCAATGTATTTTAGGATGAATGAATGTGTATCTGGGCCATTTTCAAAGCTTAACTTGAAAAATGATTCAGGCTTTCCCTCCTTTTTCCTTTTTTTATTTTTTATTATTATTTTGATGCATTTGGCTGTGGTTCTGTGCATCTTGACTGAACCACTAAATTTTTCAGCCTGAAAATAAAATGTCCATTGATGGATTTTTACTCCATCCATCTAACTGCAGCAACATACAACATATCACTGCCTTATAACAGCATTAACTGGGGGATGTGGTCCGCTTGTTCCTCAGCAGGGTCACGTTTGATAGATTTAAGTGCATGTGATAATCTGTCACTGCGGGCCAGTCCTCTTTATGCATCCAAGTGTGGGCCGAGGATTTGATCCTGAAAACGCTCAGTAAAGACAGTTGATGCTGTTTATTCTGCAGTCTGTCTGATAAATAGAGATCTGATCTCTTGGCAGTCATTAAAGAGATCTATGTGTGAGCAGTGGGGGACATGGGGAGGGAAAAGAGCACTGGGCCCCGTGTAGCCTAGCAGGGAACCTCAGCAAAGGGCACAGACTGCTCACAGCATGCACACCGGTCTGTGTCTGCAAGAGAGAGTGTGTGTGTGTGTGTGCGTGTGTGTGTGTGTGTATGTGTGTCTATGCTCTTTGCTCCACCAGAGGTTGTGTACAAACCTTGTGGTAAACCCTGTGTAGGCATCAAACCCACATGGGGGCAAACTCAGGGTTGCAGTTCAAACAGAAAGCTTAATCTCCTTCAACATTTTGATCATGTTCTCGATGTTTAGCTTTCCCTCCGCAGTGAGCCGGTCATTTTCCACTTCTCACAAACGGAGGTCCTTGAAAATGCTCTCCAAAGTGAATGAATCTGAAGATTCTGGTCTCACGATGCAGTGTGGACGAGGGAAAACAAATTGTGGGAGATTGCAAACCTTTCACACACACAGACAACTTACTGTACTGTGATTTAAAATGGTCAGAATTCTAGATCTTTTTCTTGATTTTCAGTATAACAGTTGGCGGCCTCATGAAAATTCTGTAACACCAACACCACTACAAATTCAAACTCAAACCTGTGTTAATGAAATGATTACGAGGATGCTGAATGATTTAAAATGACCCCACGGTCACTGTTTTACACTTCCAGAGCAATCACAAAGAGACTACAGAGGCAGCTGGGTGGATCAACTGTCTGTCACCAATCTATTTATTCAACCAACCAAATTGTGGCAGAAATTAAACTTTTATTTTTTTATTTATCGATCATAAAACTAACGAAAAGGAAAATTCTAAAAGGGAAATCCACACTCCAGAGAGATGCGCTCCTTATACAGTATGTAGCGAGGTGGAGACGGGTGTGGAGGTCAGTGTGGTGGACGGGTGCGGAGGCCTGCAATCAACATTTGCATTTTCACTAACAGTTACCACAATCTCTTCTTTACCTTAAAGGTGCAATTTGTAAGTTCTGTAAAGAGACTGTACTGTAAGTAGCCAGACTTTCAAAAAAAAGTTAGCGTTTGATGTAAAAATAGGATTTTGCTGAATTGTCAGGCGATATAGGGTTCAAAAAAAGAAAAAGTAATTAAGGTTCTTTCATTTGTTTTGATGTTTCGAATAGAGAATGTGCAGAAATCCTTAAATCCAGAATACCTTAAATTAGCATATGGAGAACTTTCTACATGTAAAAGGTGTTTTCAGATATATACACATTAGTGGTCTGTGCAAGCAACCTTAAATCTCAACCTTACTTCTGGCTTTTCATGCATCTTATTACTTTACTCTGGTCCTGTGACCCTAAACCTACATTTACCATTTAAATGTAAATATATTCATATATATATATAATGTGCTTTACAACACAGGCATAGGCACAGAATGACTTGCAGCTGTGTGCTTCCATCCTCACTCGGTTCCCACATCTGCTCCAGCGCAGTGCCAGCAGTTAAATACGGTTCCAGTATGTACATCTTCCCCCCTCCTCACCCCTCCTCCAGCTCCGTACTTTCCAGGGTAGCTTCCTTTCTTTTCCCCCAGAGGGGATTAGTGTCTCCTCTATGAAGTACAACTTGACCTTAAACCCTCCCTCATTCTCTCCCACACTGCCTCTTCCACTCCCCTCATCACCATTTGATGTAAATGCAAATGATTCATCTTCCTCCACTGATACAGTATCAGCAGCCCATGACTGGGGAGGAGAGAAAAAAAAAGAGGCTTTTTATGGAGTAGTTCTCCTTTCTGACAAGTCAAGTACCTCACGGGGGCTCTTTTAAACATCAGTGGAACATAATTTAATGTGTATACACTTGAGTTGAGGCGAGGAGTGTGTAAGTGTCTTGCTAGTTTGGTCTCAAGCCACCAACCCAGCTGGCTTTTCTTTGCAAATAATACCCAAATAGTGTTATTCTTATCCTTTCTCGGTTTCCCAGTCTCTCTGTCTCAACCCTCCCTTCCCTCCTTCCCCCCTTTTCCTCTCCTCCTCCTCCTCCTCCTCCTCCTCCTCCTCCTATGTGGACAGCAGGCCTTCAGTCTCTTATCAGTAGAATCAGCCAAGCACAGACACTTTTGGGCCGCAGATAGGCAGGAATTGGCTGACAGTGTGGAACGGCTACTGAGAAAAGGAGAGATATTAAAGATGAGGCGGTGCAAGAAGGGGAGAGAGGGGGGCGAGAATGAGAAATGATTAATCCCCCCTACCCCCAAAAAAGAGGTGTTTGTTTCCGTCATAGAAAAAATACCTGAAGATAAGATGGGACTTTTTCTCGCAATCACAACATCGGGCACAATCTGTCTTTTATAAAGCATAACATATCTCCCACACCATCTTCAAAAAAAAAAAACGAGCATTTTTCGCGTGACTTTCAGGAATCCTTGACGCGCAGCGCCCGGCTAACTTTTTTAAAACAAGTTTAAAACAAGTTTAAAACAAGTACACATTTTGTTAAGTCCCCCTACATGCTCATTAAGTCTCAGCTCATTTGAGAGCTAATCAGCCAGGAAGCTGATCATCCCCACCTGTCTCGCCTCATCCCCTCGAAGGTAAATACAGTCATATTTGACGAGGTGGCTTGCGAGCTGGTGTTCGCGACTGAACCGAGAGCAAACAAAGCGCTTTGAGACATCAAATACTTACACAACAGTGCGGTTGGAGGGATGTTGACGGGGAATGGGACTCACCGAAGAAAACTAACAGAAGTTTCCCAGAATGTGATGCGAGTTAAACTCATTTGTTTGTTCAAGGATTACGGGGAGATTAAAATTGCAGCTAAGGTGTGAAGACGTCTAATGAAAGGGTGAATCAACACCGAGTCACACGGGGTAGAAAAGTCCTGATGAACTGCTCTCTATGGCTTTAAAACTTGCAAGGTTGTTAACAGCCTAGTCAGGGTAGAACGGTTCAATTACACCAAATAGGTAATTGTTCTGCATCGTCGGTCCGATCCCGCAGATAGTCCCTTCTCAAGTAGCTCTAAAGTTTTCTCGCTGCTCTGTGGCCGCCTTTGTCTTGTTTTGGTAATATTGGAGAGCAATAATTACAGTACTTGAACCTTTAACCACAGCGTGTACCATCCGTCCCGCCGCCACACAAATTGTTTCCTTTAACCAGTGATTAGCTGGTATGCGGGCTCCACGGGGGATCGCGTGGAGTGCAGTGTGGATTTTGCAGGGGCGACGCCTGCGGAATATGAATTGGAGGACAATCGGTAACAGGCGGCGGATGAACGTATGCGTGTGCCTTAAAATTCAGGGGAAGACATATAGGTGGGGGCTGGGCGGTGGGGGTGGGTGGGGGGGGCTAGTCTTTCCATTTTAATGCATCTCATTAATAAGGAACAAGAGGCCTTGTAATATGGAAAGTGGTGGAAGAAGGGGAAGATGTTGAGGCGTAATCAGACTATAATTAAACTACTCTCTCATCCACATTTAGGGGCGTGCATATGCTCACAGATAGGACGGCTTACAGGGCCACGCATGGGCACCCTGTACAGACGGATCCGGGTTGCTCTGTGAAACACTCCAAACACCAGATAAACCCGTGTTCATATGCATCACAGATACCGCAGCGTCTCCTCGACTCGCTTTACATATCCTGGCAGCAGTTTGGTAAGCTCCACGAGCGCGGCACGTCTGGAGCACGTTGGCATTTTGTTGACCTTGAAACGCACCTGCTTGTCCGTCTTGGTATTTCAGGGTACCCCGCGCAGCTGGCACAGCGCAAGGGTGTCATGGTGAAACAGGTGTCGCATTTAAATGTGGTCGGTATGTGTTATCGGTATATACTTGAATGCTGAAGGTTCCCTACATGACTTTCGGAGCATTAATACGGCAGCAAACAACCCTTTGCTGTGTAGAGATGAAGTGGAGTAATGTCTCCCTGAGCAGAGAACGAAGGCAATAGATTCGCTCTGAATTTCGAATTGAGCATCTTTAAAGCTTCTGGCATGGACATTGACTGTCTTGTAAGAGTCGCTGTTGCTTTTAATCACACTGAGAACAACAACAGACCCTGCAGCTTTCAAATACCCATAACTGTGTGTTTTAAAGTGGAAATCCTTAAGATATCAGTAATGGTTGATTTGGCGACACCCTCTGTACTGCTGGTGACAGCAAATGTGTTTCATACAGTTGGTGCCAGAATGCATGGGGGCATCTAAATAAATTGACGTTTTAATAAAGAAGTCAGGCAGTAATTGGCCTTACTCCATCATTCTGTGAAAGTGAAAGTAGTTGGTTACCTCGGTGGGAAGTTGGAGGTGTGCAGCCTGTCGCCTGCAGCTCTACCTATAACAGGCCGCTGTGGCTGCTCCTTCTTGTTCTTTTACTCCCTGTAATATTTCAAACTGATCCGCTGTCAAAAAATGCAGATAATGGCCCTCTTGTTTCGTAAGAGTCATTTTTGATGAACGATAGCGGACCAGCGTCAAGCTCACTGACAAGGACATTGCATTCCCCGCGACTACTTCATAAGAAATCACCGTCGTGTTGCCTCATTCGGCTAAAGATAGTGACTTAACACACAGTTGTTGAAATGAAATTCTACAAGGTTGTCACTTTAAATGAGCCAGACTGCATGATGTTGTCCCACGGCAACATAGTAGAAAATGCAAAGTAAATGACTGGCTGAAGAGAAAAACTAGAAAATCTTCCAAGCTAACGAGCATCAGATAATATTCTCATGTATTGGTGTGATAAGTGATAACTCAACTGAGTTTCCACAGGTGGTGGAATAGGATAATTTTTCTCCAAGCTTCACACTATTAAAACACTTGTCTATAAATTCCCACCACCAGCAGCGAGATAAATCCCAGACACTGGTGGTGGTGGCTAATGAGACTGATAGAATTAGCTGATGAATCTGATGAAGCTGATGAATCTGAAGAAGCTGATGAAGCTGCGAAAGCCGGCCGGAGATGGGGAGGTGGAGGGGCGCGAGAGGTAGAGAGACAATCATATCATATAAGAGATGGCAGCAGGACGACGCAATTGTGTTGCTGTGCTGTTGGAAGGAAGAGACCAGCTGATCAGAATAGCTGATTTCATGATTGACAGCAAGGCAATTATGAGTGTGCATGCGTGAGAGGAGTGATTGGCAGATATATGAGAGATGAACTACAAGCCTAAGAGTACAGTCTCCCTGACTGAGTTTATGCTAGCTTCATTAGAGAGCCATTGATTCCATGCCAACACAGATTTTTGTTTTCTCTCACAGGTGTAGATTTAATTGTCTTAGACAATTTATTTTACCAACAAAGATTTTTCATGGAAGGGCTTGTCTGGGATTTGGACCCGAGACCTCTCGCGCCCGAACCGAGAATCATAACCCGGAGACCAACGAGGCCGTGATGGCTGACACAGCTGACCCAAAACTAACTCAAACTTCACAGCACACTCGAGCCAACGTCACATCACAGTTGTGTGTGTAGCTTCACAGCTCACACGTCAGCAACACTATAATATATCCACGTTATGCTCGTGGAATAAGACAAATAATCTGCTGCCGCGCACAACTGTGCAACCCACCTCGGCCACAGACGATGCGTAGCGACCGCCCCGCGTTCACTCCGCCGGGGTCTTTAGCGGCTGCGTTTCGAGTCATGCAAAAATTCCCAAACAAAATTGAGCCTGCTGTCTCTTTCTTATTGACTGGCTCAAATGTTGCATTAGCATAATCTAGCATGGGAAATGTGGGAGTCATCGGGGAAAAGATTATCATCTGAAAGGTTATCTAGATTCCCTGTGGCGCACTCACACACATGCTCTGAAAGCCGGATATTGTAAATGATAAAGAAATAGAAATGAGAATCGGCGTACGACTAATGCAAACGATCTTTATCGGACGGTATCATTTTGCAGGTCTTGTCTCCTCCGTCGCTGTAATCAGATTAGCTTGAACAATTAATGAACAGCAGTTATGAGAAGCTGATTGGATTATGGTTTGCTTATTCTGCTTTCGTTGCTGCGTTCGCTCGCTCAAGACCGACTTCCTGCCGCAACATGACCTCCAACACCCGCCCTCAGGGTTGTCAGTGCATGATTGACAGCAGTTTGACGTGGCACACGCATTGAATGTCAAATGAGTACAAGTTTGCGATGCATACAGTACATGCTTGCATTTATTGTGGACGAGCATAAACATACTACACAGCTCACGGCACCGGGTCAATGGAAGAAGTTAACTCTCCTGTTGAGCGATCAGCGATTGCTTCGTAGAATTACAAATAGTCAAAAGCGGGCGGCGGAATTCAGAGGACAATTGACTTGATCAATTTGCAACAAGCAGAAGAACCTTGGTGAAGGAGCTGCAGAGGACGTGAATAAAAAAAAACAAAAGAACACAACCTCCGTCTGGCCTTCCCGGTGAAGTTTAGTAAACATGCGAGGACGCCACAAAAAGAAGATTAGCTTCTGTCCAAAAAATAAACTCCCTCCTTTTCTCCTCATCACCTATCTCTCTCTCTCCCTCCCTCCCTCTCTCTCTTTCTCTCCTCTATTTCTTCTCTTCTCTCTCTCTCTCTCTCTCTCTCTCTCTCTCTCTCTCTCTCTCTCTCTCTCTCTCTCTCTCTCTCTCTCTCTCTCTCCGGTCCAGCAGGTTCAGCTGCAGCCATGAAAAATGGATGAGTGTGTTTCTCTCTCACTCCTTTCTTTTCCCTTTCACTCATCCCCTCTTTCTCCCTCACTGCAGTCTGATCATGCGTAGCTGTGATATATTTATTTTGCCAGTAACGAGAACAAGAGTTGAGGGAGTTTCTTCTTCTTCTTCTTTCTTTTCTTTTTTTAATCTCGTCGCAGAAAATAGCTGGATAGAACGAGCACGTACAAAAAAAAGAAAGTCACCACTGCGAGAGAGAGGGTCAGTGAAGCTTTGTTTTTTTGTTTCTTTTATCTCTTTCACACCTGGGCCCCCCCACCCACCACTGGTCGACCATTACATCAGCTGCTGGTACCATCTTACAGTCTGCAACACCTTCTTGCTTCATCACTTGTGGACTTTTTGGGGGGGATTTGTGCATGAATGCATTTCTTCTCAAATCCCCCAAAATCTCTGTCACTGTGTGTGTGTTTGAGAGAGAGAGAGAGAGAGAGAGAGAGAGAGAGAGAGAGAGAGAGAGAGAGAGAGAGAGAGAGAGAGAGAGAGAGAGAGAGAGAGATGGCTTCCACAGCCTGAATGTGTCAGTATGAACAGCAGAGGAGACAGAAGGAAGAGTGACCTTTCTCTAACCGACTCCGTGCGTGTTTGTGTGCATTTGATATGAGTAGATGCACCGCTACACAATTCTGATGAGCCCATGCAGTATTGCCTCTAACCAGGAGCACATTAGCTGATATTTATCCAGTTTTACAGATGAAGAGTGCTGAGCAGGAATCACCGACTGGCTGACTTTGATCATCGTATTCACATTAACCTGAATGACCTGAACTGACAGCGGAACAGTGCTCCGGCTCCGAGATGATTGATGAATACCAACCACTGAATGCAAGCTCAGAAATTACTGTGCTGACTTTGGCTAAATCTTCATCAGCTGCCAATAAAATGCATTCCCCTTTTGTTATTTACACCTGCAGGAGCTGTTGTGTAGCTTCAGATCAGAGTGAAAAAGAAAAAGAAAACACATACCGAAAAAAATATATAATTTCCATTTCATTTTAATAGCCTGTTACGAATCATAACGGGTTTTTTCCTGCACCTTACCCTGTGCAATCGGCCGGTGGACACCCTTGTCTCCCCCTTCTCCCCCGAAGTGGCTTCAGCCCTGTATTCCTTTTGATGCTAAGAGGCCTTTGAACTGCAGCCAGCATCTTTATGCTGCCCTCGGTGGCGAGTCTGCGAGCAACTCAAATATTCATAGGGCCCAGACCTCACCTAGAATACTGATGGACGCCGCTGCTCACTCCGTGGACGGCAGCAGATGTGTCAAGCGCGGGGCCAGACCTTCGGCCAGGGATACTGTTTGTGAACCGTGATGGCACTGGCTGTAAAAATGGTTACAGAGCTGCCGGCAGAATGGGTTATGTCATGTGATGGATACTACTGCGAGGTGCAAGGACTTTCCTTTTATTGCCACGAAGGTCACCAGCGTGCGTTATCCTGCCATCTCTCTCTGTCTCTCGTTATGGGGTCGACTGTAAACGTTGTTATGGGGGTCGCCCGGAGGTTTGCTTTGACGTTCATGGTCAGGTCACGGAAGGACAATAAGGCCGACATGCAGCGGTGCCTGCAGTTTCCCCCGCGCTGACAGGCTAACAGGCTAACAGGCTAACGGCCTAATGGGCTCTGAATCTGGACTTTGGCTGCTTGAAGACGCTTAATTATTTCTGCAAAGCGTTCATCTTCCTCAGCAGCCACGACACTAGCAAATGGCCGGTGTCAGGTGGTCGCCTCGCCACACCAAAGCCTCGCGCTACGCATGGCTGTGCTCCATTATGCAGACTCTGGCTCTAGATTAAAGCCATTTTTCATAAACAAATATCGTTTGGGCTGATTATAGCACAATAGGTTTCTTTTCCCTCGTGGTATTCAGCTCAATTTATCACACACTTGACAACACAGGCATTCTACAGTTGATTACTCGACAGTAGCCATTGTAAGTAATACACATGTTCTCAGCACTCTGTCAACGGAGTCTTGAGGCCAGCGCATGGGCTTTTCCGCGCTAGCAGATCCAGACTCTTAGCGCTGACATTTCCCGTTGATTGTGAATGATGAAGAACATGCTGAGCTGTCCCTGCTGTGCCACAAGAAAGATGCATTGCTGTGATCAATCTTCATGTTTAGTTTGCAATTTAGATTTTCTCATTTTTTCCTCTTTGTACCTGCGTGTTTGTGCGCGTGTGTGTGGCATCAGACTCATCTAATATTCAAGGTGTGTGTTACCTTTCAGGAGTTCTTCCCTAAAGTTATTTAGAATTTGTCTTTACTTCTGAGCTTTTTTCCCATCGAGTGCCTCACTGAATAGTTTCAGGATTTCTTTGCGAGCGAATGAATAGTGATTGTCAAATTATAAAACATTTAAGTTTTTCAAACTGGCAGTAAAGAACATTTAAATAATTGTAGCTATTTAAATGAAATTACTCCTTTTTTTCAGTGTTGGAAATAGCTCCCTCAAGCCGTTGGGATGTAATTGCCTTTGTTGACCTGTCATCGCCTCTGCAAAATAATTGCAGCCAGGTTGAGATGGGTGTAACCCAAAGCGAAGCCATTCAAATCAACACCATTTGGATTGGTGCTCGGAGGTCTGCAATGGAGTTCTTATTTTATTGTAGGCACTTGATTTTGTATAATCTGGGCGTCGTGAATTTGAATCTCAGGTGGAAACAAAGCACAGGCAAGAGAAAATGCAGAAATAGCACAAAACAACATTGGGTCAAATAACTAAATGGGGCTACTTGTAGTGTTCAGTGTTCAGTTTAGTTTTTTATTGCCAACCTATAATGAGTGTCACGTCAAAGTAAAATATTACAAAATATTTCCTCTGCGGCAGTGCAGAAAGGCTCGCGGCCCCACCTGTTTCAGCCCGACAGCGCCCCCTGGCTCCACCTCGCTACTCCTGGTGCCATGAATTTAGTGCTTGCTGTGCCCTCGCTCCCTGCGGGGAGGAACAGGGTCTTTCATTGGGTTATAATTATGCATACATTAATGTGTTTATCACTCAAAATTGTATTTAAGTACAGTACTTGAGTAGCTTAAACGTAATTAGCTACATTCCACAACTGCTAGAGCACAAACGTTGCTTGCTAGAGTTGTTCATAAGAGAACAAAGTTATTTGATGATCTAGCCTACATAGTCTGCTATCTAATACAAACGTACTAATTTATGAAGACAAGAAAAAATACATTTCAAAACAAATCTGTGGCACATTTATTGGAAAGCACCAGTCCTGGGTCGGACAGGCTACATTTTCAAGGCACTAAATATCTCTGAGTGCTGTATTGTCAATCATGAGCAGGCTGTCAAGGAGGCTTCAGGCCTGTGGGCAGAATCTGTCTGCACTGTGTGCGAATGTGTTTCCTTGAGAAAGTAAATATGTTGTTTTTCCACTGCCGTCCTGATAGATTTTTGTTATCCTCTCAAAGGTTGACAGCCCCACTCATTTCAGTGTCTGCGTGCACGTCTGCCTGCCTGCCCCACCCGACCAGCCGTCTGGAGCAGTGTGTCACAAAGGGTTAGCCTCTGAGCTAGCCGACTGGTCGTGGGGGATAAAGAGCCACACATGCCTCATGTGAGACGATACGGAGAGTACAATATAAGTAGCATCTGAACTTCTGTGCTCTCACTCACTAAGCTCTCCACAGCCACAGCACTGAGAACTGTCTGTGTGTGTCCGTGTGGGTCCCGGACACATTCCAGATGTTCGCTACCGTGCAGTAATAATCTCGTTCATGTTTTATTACACCGTGGGTCGTATTTTTTTGTACGTCCGACCATCGTTTTTATGGATGATAACATTGAGTTAACTGCTGAGATCGGGGAAATGCTGCGACATTGGTCAAAAGAAGTCAGACAGCGCAAGGCACTCTGATGCTCAGATACTCAAATCTGAAGAGGCACCCGCGTACGCACAGCAACACTGGTGGGTGGCGGGTGGCGGGTGTATTCCAACATTTCATCTTCACCAGTGCAATCACTTGAAAAGTTGTTTGATGTTAGAAATATATACAGAAATATAATCCAAGTTGTAATATAGCAAAAGTATTCTCTAAATGCAAGATCTTCATTTTAATTAGAAAAAAAATCAAATAAACAAATATAGAATTTAATCAGTCAAGCTTTGAAAGATGGAAATGATAGATATTCTCTAAAATGTATTTTATTTCCCCAGTCAGATCAAATTTGAAACAGCCTGCCCAGGGATGAGTGTAGCTGAACGTGTAGATATTTTGAGCATTTATTATGGGTGTTAAAAAACAAAGTTTTTCCTTTTAATTATTATTATTAACAATGTTGTTGTTTTTTATCTATCTATTTCATTTTTTACTGCATAAATGTCTGGTTGTTTATCCGTGTATTCGTCGTTTGTCTGTAAAGGACTTTGAAGTGCACCAACCTATATGAAAGGTTTGATTGACTGATTGAAGCGTCTTATCTCTTCAAAACGTTGAATCTCATTGATATGCGCACGTGTGGAGTGTTGTTTGGTCGACACGGAACGTATTTGAATGTGATGTGCTTCTGCAAGATCTGGATGAATGGATATATATATATATATATATATATATATATATGTGTGTATGTGTGTGTGTATTCTACAGTATTTATGTGTGGGTAGCCTCGCAGCTCCAGGAGAACCGCTGTTCGCCAGAGAGATGGCGTCAGACAGCCAGTGAATGAACCCACCAAGGTTGTCTCCCCCTTCACTGTTGCATTCCTCTTTTGAAACCATCCCATCTTTCTTTTGAAACCATCCCGTCTTTCTTTTGAAACCATCCCGTCTTTCATCTTCGTGGCTGAAGGTCTCCACCATTGGTGGCAGTTTTCACTCGAGTTTTATGCAAGTCTTCAACTGTCTGCGTTTTTTGTGCCTGTGTGAGATCTTCTCCTTCTTCAGCTGGCTGCTGACGAGGCCCTTTGTTTCAAGTCAAGGCTACAAAACAACAGCCAAAATGACTTCCCTCATACATACCCCCCCGCCCCCCCCAACCCCCCCTCATATTACTCACCAGCCGTCGCTGTTCCTTTTCTGGCTGCCAGCAATTTGGCTTTTTATTCACCAGCTCCACTGGTAAAAAGAAACAAAACACACACAAAAACAGAACTCCCTGCAGATCTCAAGGCTAAATAAGACAGAAAGGCTTATGCCCCGCTGTGAAACGGTGGCGGCTTGTTTTACATTGTATTTACAAGGCAGGTGCCTTTTCAGTGCGCCTACAGTACAATACAGCACAAACAGATGCCGAGCTTAATCCATTGAACCCCCATGTGTTTTCCACCTGAATTAATTTGCACAAAACAGAAAATTTCAACTTTTCATCAAACAATGTGTTGTTTTTAGTCCCCTCTCGCTCGCTCTCGTTCTCTTCAGCATAATGAAAATCAATAGTCGCCAGTTGAACTTTGTCCGGGTTAAAAAAAGAGGTTGAGAGGATATTGTAATGTTTTTTTCTTTTCTAAATTAAGGTTTGCTTTAGCAAATGTGTAAATGCCACACACAGTGGGTTTGAATGGGGTCTATGGGACACAGACTATGAAATGAAGAGCACCGGTCAGTGGGAGGGTTGACACAATAATTGTTTGTGAGCGCTTCTTGTGGACATAAGTGTGCTCCGTATGCGTATGAGTGGGGCTTGTGGGTGTGTGTGTGTGTGTGTGCGCTGAATGGCTGCTATTGTGTTCATTTTATTTATATATTTTTTTACCACAACTGCAATCACCTTTCTGAAATACTGAAAAGTGCTGCTGTACCGTTCATGAAGCCGGCTGTATCATTCAAACACACAGGCGGCACGGAGGGATCCGACTCACGTACGCTCGAGTCTTCCTTCACGTGTATCTCCTTGATCAGTCTCCAGGGAGGTGAGAACTCTCCTCTCGCCTTTATCTCCCTCAGAGTGCAAAGCAGCTGTCAGTATGTCAGACGTGTCCGAAGCGCAGCCGACCGAGCCTCAGTGTTTATGCGTGCTTATGTGTGGTTGTGAGAGAGAGACACGTTCTCATGTGTGCGATTGGCCACGCGTTCCTCGGGTACGCTGGAGGTTAAAAGCGTGTCCGGAGCACCTTTCCCCCTCTCACGTATACCTCGCTGACTTCACAGGTTCACAGCCGGGGCTTCGTGGTCATGCACTGCACATCTTCAGCTTCAACCTGAAGGGGGTGATAAAAAAAATAGACCGGACCTGGATAGGTGAAACACAAGATTTGGATTTAAACATGCAGTGCGCTATGATGTAGGATGAAAAAGGTGACTTTGTGCTCCATAATGCAGCGTGTTTCTCCAGTCCAGGTTCTCTAAGTCCGTCCATTTTCTTTGACTTGAGGCAAATTATTTATTGTTGTTCTTGGCTACTACTTAATTTTCATTATTGATGGCCATCAGGGCTTTTAAGGAAATATTAAGGAGCCCAAAGTCAAATAATAAAGGACTGTCAGCTGTTTTACTTACTTAAAAGGATCCCCATTTCCCCAAGACGAATGCCAATGCCAGTGGCCCCAACTATCTTCCTCGGGATCCAAAATCCAGCACATCATCATCACCTTATACATACTGTATACAAAGTCACATCTGTATTGCGCAATGTTCATTCTTCGTTTTGGGTTCATTCCTTGTACATTGGCTCACATCATGTTTAGTTAATTAGTCTTGGAATGAGTCTGTTGCGTCAGCGATGTTTTTGGTGAGTTCAAACACAGTTTAGTTTGAATGTAGTGTGGGCGTTTTAAGCTGAGCCAAAGTTCCTGTGTGTGTACGTGAGGGCCTCTGCTGCACATTGAGAGTAAACAGAACTACTAGGCGTCCGATCGGGAGTTTAACCAGAGGCATTGAGGGCTGGTTGCACCATTCAAGTAGAGGGGAACTCCACCGGTTTAAAACATTAGAGTCTGTTTACAGGTCTTCTGATGGTGGAAGTTGTATAAAGCCCTTTGTGTCTGAAGAGGGAGCTGTGTGAAGTCTGATGAACTGACTGAGTGATGTCAGTGGGGAAGAGAGAAAGAAGCTTCTCAGACTTCTGCAACCTGCTCCTCAGCTCTGCTGGAGGCTGGAGGCTGTGTTAGCGACTTTAAATGACAGCCGTTGAGTTGCATTGTGGGTAAAGTAGGCACCAGGTTTTGACATACAAGAAGAATGCGAATATGTGGAATAATAAAATATGATATCTCTAGGTCTGCTTCATCAAAAAAAAAATTGTTTATATTTTGTTCATATGTTATATTACTTGGATTATTAAATAAATGTGATTTTATTCTGCATTCCATTGAGAAGGAAACACGCTGGTGCTACTGGGCCGCTCGTAACAGAAACGTGGTTCATGTTGACTTTGGCAGAATCCTTTTGCCATCCGACTACTGTTGATGTTGTTATTAGTTATGAGTTTATTTATATGTAAGATAAGACAACCCTGTATTAGTGCCACAGCGGGGAAACTGGCAATATGATACAGACGTTATCACCCATTTGGGGAAATAAGTGACTTTCTGGAAGGGCTCGCTCTCTTTCCTTCCTTCCAGGATGAGGTGATATGAAAAAGTGTGTGTGTGTGTGTGTGTGTGTGTGTGTGTGTGCGTGTGTGTGTGTGTGTGTGTGTGTGTGTTAAGCAGGGTTCCAAAGAGAGCCTCAGTAGGGATACTCTCCTCCTCTCATCTCCTTGCCCACTTGCCTTCGATTTTTAGAGTGACATGAGAAAGATAGAGAGAGGCCAAATGGAATGGACTGCCAGGAGGAATCACGAACACACTCTTAGGAGCAGCAGGGACCAAGTGCTGGGGAGTGTGTGTGTGTGTGTGTGTGTGTGTGTGTGTGTGTGTGTGTGTGTGTGTGTGTTTTGTGGGAGAAAAAGGAGCACGTGTCCATGTTGTATAGGAGTTTAAGATGAAAAGAATGACTTGCCAGATAAAAGCGAGCATTTGATTGTGTGTATTTGAGTGATGAAAGGGTTTGGGGAAGAAATTGAATGTAAAGGAGAAAAAAAAGAGAAAATAGAAAGGAGAAAATACATATAAAGGCTGTGGAGAAGGAATTGAAAGTAAAGAAAAAAAGAAAAGCTAAAATCAATAGAAAAAGAAAGGAAGAAAGACGACTAAACATATATAAGAACAGACATGAGGGCAAATTATTCCCAAGGTCAGGCTGCTGTAGGTGTACAGGTCACCATCGCTACAGCGAAGGATGCTTCACACACACCCACACACACACCTACGCATGCAGCCACACGCACACATTTCATAAACCAGATTACTGTGCATAGTGCACCTCATGTTCCATGAGACGGTGGCCTTCACTTCAGAAGTCCAGCCGTTCTAAAAGGATTACAGCGCGGATGCTTTTATTGGCTCAATGTGTTTTCAAGCCCCTGTTTCACAGCCGACCTGAGGCCACACACACTGGCCAGAACAAAACTCTGTGGGATCAAAAAGAGCCCTGAGAACTTGTCTCCCATGCTGACTCCTTGTCCACCGACACACACACACACACACACACACACGCACGCACGCACACACACACACACACACAGCGCGCACTTCAGGCCATCGGCGTATAAGAGGCTCTTACTGCGCGGTAGAAGTGGTTTAAATCAGCAGGAGTGTTTCACTGTGACCGGTTCATATTCAGGATTTTGTACATTTTAAGTTACATTTCCATCTTTCAATGTGACAGTTTTGCAACAAAAAAATAAACGTTGCAAAAATACCGGACTTGTGAAACAAAACAACGACCGCTGAAATATCAAAACAATTTTGCACTTGAAAATGTTCCAACCATTAAAGACAGACGCCAATGCCTAAAAACTAAAGAAATAATAGAACCAGTGAAGGTGTTGGATGTGTACCTTACTGCAACGTCCCTTCTGTTTCAAGTTCACACATGTTAAATGTTAAATGTTAAATGTTAAATGTCACATGTCACACCGCCCTCGTACATCCGAGTGGCTGATCAAAACACCACAGGAAACAAGAAGGGAATCAGAAGATAAAATTGTATTTGAATAAACACAAACACCTTCTTGAAATAGCCTCCAGACATATGAATCACAACTGGTATTTGGTCTCTTGGACCTCAGAGACTAAATCGCACTCCGTGCTGTGCTGTGTGCGACTGTGTGCGACAATACAAGTTGATTTGCATTTACCAAGCTGAGGTAGGCAGTATCAATACGGGGATGTCAGACTGAAAAGCTCCCCTAGCATCTGTCTTGAATGAAAGTGATGTCGAATAGAAGAACATGTCAGTCACCAGTGATTGCATCGGGCAAAGTTACCCATGAAAAGAACAAAATTTTGAAATTGGACTAAAATGGAAAATCAGCAATGAAATCCACTAATCGTATCCCAATTGGTATGTCACGTCTAATCACGTGACATTGGAGATAATATTAGATGGTGAGTCGTCAGGGTCCTGAAAAGAGTTACGTAATACTGTACAAAAGAGTTCTAAAACTCTGGACTTTGAGGTAAATGTACCTCCGTAATAGTCGTATCTCTTGACACGCTCCCGGTGTGCGTGCCTGTGTGAAAGGCAGGAAGCTGTAAATGCCATATCTCAAATTGCGCATACAATAATGGGCCAGGATAATGGCTCTCAAATGATGCACCGCGGGAACATTTGTGGCTGTCAAGCCATTTGATAAAGAGGGGTCATGATAGCCGGGGGTAATGGCACCAAAAGTGCATTTTCAGCTCCTATACATCCACTCTTGGTCATCTGGATGGATGCTTTTAGTTTTGCTGTGTACCGTTATGCATAACACATCTCTCTCTCTCTGTTAGTTTTTCTCGCTCTTCCCCAGGGGCTCTGGGAGGGTAGCGGAGCAGCAGTGTGCAGTCAGCCTTTTCCCCTATCTCTGCAGGTTAATAAGTCCCCATCTGAAAGTGGAGCACATACAGTAACATACAGTCGCTCACGGCGCAGAGGCAAACTCTGGTGATTTGTATCGCCCTTTTTTCCCCCATCCTCCTCTTTTTGCTCGTGTATTCTGACTCCCGAGGGGCGGGCATCCAAGGTGGATGGAAACCAAGCTCATGATGAAAGCCTGACCTTTGCCTGCTGCAGGAATAATGTTGAGGGGTGGGAAAAAAAAATAGAAATGTCAGAAAAAATAAAAATAAAAATAAAATGTCATTGTTCACTGAGGTGCAAATATAGCCGGAGTTTGATATGTGCGGCAGCGCTTGCCTCCTCTTCAGTGTTGTCTTCCCTAGCTGTGTAGTACAGGACTATAAACGCACCTTTATGAATTTTCCTTTTGTTTGTTTGTCTAAAAACCTTTGAGCTCGGCTGTCTGTGTGCTTTTGTTTATCGCGGTCAGAACCCTCCCTGGGTGTTTTTATTTTTTATTTTTTATTTATTCCATTCCCGGTGTCAGAGGCTGTAGGGTCCCGCTGCAACACTGCTCTGCTCCGGGATCACGGCATGCCGTGGGCCACGAAAGTAGAACACACACACACACACACACACACATGCAGAGGCTTACATACTACGTTTTACACACTTAGGCATTCACACACCTGGGGCAATGCAGGGCAGCCTCTGAATTGTTAGGTTATTCCACTCTCAACAAAGCAAAAAAAAAAAGAAGAAGTGTGTGCGTTACCGCTCCCCGCCCTGGGCTACAGACAGCTCCTAATCTCAAGAAACTAAAGCCAAACATAATAGCCACAACAGAAAAAAAAAAGAGAAGCCTAACAGGCAAATTGTTTTTTTTGCCAAGTCATGTTTCCTAATTTAATCCAAGAGGACATGAAGCGTTTGTTTTTCTTTAGATGGCGTGAAAGTGCGAGGTTTAGCTTCCACTGCATGTCCTCCAGACGTCTGTTCCGAGATGAATATATATATATATATATATAGCAGAAGGAGCTTTGTAAAGAGTACAGCAGAGGTCAGGGGGGTCACCGTGTGAGAGGGGCTGTGGGGGGGGGAAGGCCTCGGTGTGACCCAGGTGTTTTGGCAGGAGCACGGTCTCCTTCGCCGGGTGCTCTGACTGCATAATGAACTCAGTTGTATTCCACCCGAGCACAGAAGGCCCTCCTCATATTTATTTGTTGAGCTTGGCAGCTGTTGTGGTCTGATCCTCGCTTTGGTTCCCTTGTTGTGTTTAACATTGCAAACATTGGTGCGGTGGAGAGAATTCACTCCTCATCCGTTTGCAACAACCTGCTTTAGTCACACAGGTTGCTTTCAAGTTGCTTCGTTTTTACCTTTTCATTAATTATGTGATCCGCTGATTCAAATGAAATTACTTTAGGTGGCTCTAATTTCAGTCAGTTCATTAAGATAATTACTTTTTAAACGCAAATGCATTACAAACTGAGGGTCACTGAAATGTAAAAAATACATTTCCCCAGTTTTGATCCTGTGTTCCTGTGTCAAATGTTAATTTATTTTTAAGTATATGTGAAAAAAATCATATCAAGTACTTTTTTTTCTTTTTTTTCCATCAAATCAAAGTCTTTTCTCTTTTGTAAAACGGTTTCAAACGTTTGACCATGCACACAGGGGACTAGCTGTCATATAGCTCACATAGCTAACTGAGCAGTGTGGAGGGATACAAAGAGAAATGGGTTTGTATAGCAGTGGGCGAAAAAAACTTCAAAAACAATATAGCCACAGAATAAATCATTCACGGCACAGTTTTTGCTGGCGAGTGAGTGGGGAGGCCGAACCCCTTTATATCTGCAGTGACACAGAGCCGGGTGAAAAAGGAAGTTTCCCTTTTTTACATCTCCCTCTTGTCCTCCTGTGCTAACAACAGGCGAGGGAGGTGCGTTGGTGGAGCCGATTGTCCTTTTGTAGCTCTGCATGACGCCACATTTTAAGCCCGGCCCACTTCGTAGCAATCCAATTAAAATGGATCAAAGATCTGATTTTAATCCCCGGTAACTATTGCTCCAATATTCCATTTTACTGTGAAATACTGTAAAACCGAAGATCCTCTGGGACTTAAAATGCTTTGGGTATTCAGCAGGTAGGAACTATTGAGTTGCATTACAGGAAGTAATGTTTTTGGGGCCTGGACTAACTGGACCACAAAGTTCACAGCTCCCAGCACTGTACGTGCTGTACTAAATCACTGGAGTACACCTTTAATATCCACAAAGCTGTATAGATAAAGATTGTCTTCCCCTCAGCGAACACATTTTCATAAATTAGTCATCTTATTTGTCAGTTTTGTAAACTTACAGTCGACACGTGTTATCCTTTAGTCCACTGATCTCAAGTCAAAAATGCTCAGGAAACTTGAGGACTCACTGTATCTCGACGAGAAATCTACTTAGAAGCTTTTATATTTAATAAAGTCCTCTCCCCGGCAGATGGTTTCTGTCAGCCTGCTCTGTGAAGCGCGAAGCCGGTGCACTGAGTGCAAAAGAAGATTAAAGTTTGCAAAGATCTCCAAGGTTCAAAGCAGACACGGATCACTGTAACGACGGAGAGTGGTTGAGGGAGAAGAGGAAACCGAGATCCGAGAACCCCCCCCTGCCTCTACCTCACCCCCTCCCCCTCACCCCCCCCCCTCCCCGCCTCCCTCCTCCTCCCCCCCTCTGACGATGGGCATCTCGGAGCTTCTCTCCGGCGTGAGCTCCCAGCTTGCTGTGTAATTGCCTGTTGGTGGCTGTAATGGCTAACTGTCTCTGCTACGTTTACTTTTCATTATGCTGATGTATTCATCACAGCCCCTACTGTTGACCTTATCAATCAGAGTTTAATTTCCTACAGAGTTCTTTTTAATTACAACTCCCCCCCCCCCGAGGCCTGTTCAGATTGCAGTACCCGCCCGTCAGGAGGTGGCACAGTTACGGTGGCGCAACGTCGCACCGGTTCAGAGATTAATCAGCCGTTATAGCGCCTCTGCCATGCTCGGAGCCTCGAGTCAAATCCACGACTCTCTGCTTAATTGGCAGTGAAATGGCGGAGGGAGATAGTGGCGCTGACCGGCAGCCGGCGGTAAAGGGCAGACCGGGCTCCGGCGCTCACCTTTCAGCTGTCACACAACCTGATTACATTGGCCTGTACAGGTTTGATAACTGTATCCCCCGACCCCTGTGATTAAATTGATTTGGAGGACAAAAATAATTCCGTGGCCTTTAACGCCACACGCAAAATTGCACAGAGAGCGGTTATTATTGAAACATATGTAATACAATTTGTTCATTTCGTTGCCGCCGCATCCGCCGAAAGCTGAAAGCAAAAAATAAAAAGGTGGAACCCGTTGCTTTTCATTAAAAGAAAAATGAAGGCTGGAATAAGGTTACGTGCTTTTTCCGAGAGATATTATACGAAGTACAAGGATTTTGTCAAGTTTGCCTTGAAGCCAGTTAACTGAATTCACCCGGCTGCCCTCCCTCCCCCCACCCCCTTTCTTGTAGGACAAAGTGGGCTAAAGGTCATGGTATTTGAATCCCAGCTCTGGTTTGAATGAGCAAACACAACAATCTCACGTGAGCAGTTTCCTCTGCTTGTTAACACATGAAACAGAAAACGGTGCGTTTGATTCCTCTTCTGTCCTGCAGATGTCAAAAAAAAAGAAAAAGAAGAAAAAAAAAAAAGCACTTGCATCTCATCTTGTCATGTTCAGCCAAACGGCCACGAGGTTTCAGAAGACGCCGGCAAATCGACCTCCCTCCATTCACAAACAGAGGTTATTGCACGCCATTTACCAAGTGCTTTTAGTAGCCATTGAAGGCGTTTGCTTTTAAAAATTGGGGTCACGCGGAGTGCAGCTCTGGCTTTTCTTTGCTGTGTGTGTGTGTTTATAATAGCACACGTCCTATTAGAGGCTGTCTAAAGCCTGAAGGCTAAGTCGTAGTTGAGCACCGCGCGGTTTGATCAAAACGCCAGAGGGACACATTGTCTCGTTGCCGTCTGTTCGTTGCCAGACAAAAAGCTCAGCAACCCTGGAGAAGTGCCTCGTTCTCCCTCCGCCCGCAGAGCGGGATGACGCGGGCACATTTGGCTATGCGGGGTGTCAAGTTCCCTTCGTATTGATCGGCGGGGGATTAACCGTGTTTGGTTTTGATTCAAGGTGCCATGGAGGAGTATGTAGCTAATCACTTAGTGTCGAGGCATTAGCGCTCGCAGCCGAGGGTTCGATCGTGGTAAGCGGCTGCAATGTTTCCCCCGGGAATCTCTGGAACTGATGGTCTGGCTGCTTCATTTCTCCAACCCTCACCCGCCTCCCCGCCTCCCCTCCGCCCCCTCTCCGACCTCTGATAGACCACATTATTAGCAAAAAGAGAGGCGCTTATCCATCCGTTTTCGTGTTAATGACTCACGTCTCAAGCAGTCAAGGCACGGGCCCGCGCTCTATGACGGCGGCGTCGTATTTCTCACCACGATCAGATGCGGGTTGGGGGTTGACGCGTGGGTGGCGCCCCATCAAGACACTGCTGCGATTACTGGAGGTGGACGCTCCTTTAATGCCCTCATCACTCCTGGTGAAAAACCATTCCATCCCACACACACACACACACACACACACACACACACACACAGAGAGAAAGCGGCTAGGCTTTGAGACATCATTAACCCGCAGCGGCAGCTAGTCCACGCTGACTGATGGAAAGACGCACTTCACGTTGTTTGCTGGTGATATCACAAAGGTCACCAGCATGGAGATGCCATCAGACTAAATTATGATAGTCTGTTTGTGTGCCACTTGCGTTACATGTGTCGGGATGATGCACCGATATCAGGCCGATGCCGACTCAAATAGCTGGATCTGGTATACCCAGTAACCCCAAAGCCAAGGTATCGGTATCGGGACTGAAGAAGTCAGATTGGTGGATCTCTAGTAATGGGGGACATTTATTCAATTCAATTGATTATATACATTATAAGCAATTGAATTGCACTTAGTCAACTAACTGATGAAGTGATCAACAGAAAAGTGATTGCCAACTATGTTGATAATTGTTAAAGTAATTTTTCATGCAAAAATATCAGAAAATGCTGTTTTCAGCCTCTCAAATGTCCTGCTTTCTCTTTTTTTATATCATATGGACTGACAAAACTAAACATTTAAAGACATCCCCTTAGACTTTGAGGAACAGGGATGGATATTTTTCACTAACTTTCCAGACATTTTATAGACCAAACGATTGGTGGCGTGAATAATCAGCAGATTAACCCATAATGGAAATAATTATTAGTAGCAGGCCTACATTATATGCTGGTATTTAAATTATTGTTTCAGTCTTGACCAATTTGTTGCTGCATTAAAAAGGTTTCCACTAGAATTGTAATTCCGGATCATTTTGAAGATTTCTCATCCATGTTGCAATTTATTATTTCAATAATAAATAATAATTCAGTACATTTATATCTATGTATTTATGTATTTGTAACATTTGGTTTTGCAACGTTAGGGAAAGCAATGTGTAAGTCAAAGGCCGGTGTTGCCTTACACATAAAACAATCACTTCCACACAGTGAGGTTACAGCTTATTCATTAAACACTGGCCGCTGATCGGTACTCGATACCCGCTGACACCCGAAGCCAAAGGGGCTGTCAAGACTTAAAAAGTGTGATCGGTGCATCCCCTTGTTGTATGTTCAGAGACAGCCTCTGATCACGTTGTGCTCTCACAATGGAACATTTTGTCATTTCTGATAACAGAGCATTTAGGTCAGCCTGACACTAAGTAGTCTCGGCGAGCGGCACAAGCGTCCACGTCGGGGATTTAAAGGGCAGTAGCCCTCCTAAGCCGTGAGAGGACTGAATATGATGTTGAGTACCAGCCTCTTCTTGATCTCCAGACTCCTCATTAGCTGTCACGCATTGTGCTCAAATAGTCTTATAGCCTGTTTTACACATCATTTGGGGTTCTGCACTTGTTCCAAGTTGGAGGAGGATATTAGCTTTTTTTTTTTCTTCTTTTTTTATCCGCTTTCAAATTTCGCACTATTTTTCTCTCATGATAACACACTTCCTCTCCTGCGGGAGTAGCTGATTTTTGCAGACATTTTCCTGTGTAATCCCAGAGCCAGAAATGAAATAAATACCGCCTGTGCTAATAAATCTGTACCTGCATCACGTTCTACAGAAATATGGGTTTGTCTGTCTTCGCGGTAGCATTGGCAGCGACGGGGATGACCCATTAAAAAAAATCATGTTTCCCTATGACATTCCTGCACGGCGTCGTCAGCAATTCCCAAATGACACGGTTTGGCATTTAAAGTTGAAATCTGGCATCATTTTACCCGTCATCTTCGTAGCAAACTCATGCATATGTATCACGTCCTAATAGACTATTGTGCTCCCATCTCTCTGCCCCATGTAAATGATCTCCTCTGACTGTATCGGGGCCATTAGTCATGCTTTCAGGCCTGACACCCGGGAATATGCATCCTCGTAGCGTTAGCATGTTGTCCGCGGGTCTCATTAGCTTTTTGAGGCAACCCACAGTCCTCAAAAATGTAATTGCACAACTATTACAAAAGTTTGGTTCTTTATCTTGTATCTTTACAAGCATTGACCCACAGTGGTAGACTTACAGACAGTATGTGCTATTGTTATTATAACTGCCAAAAGTTCATTTTCATCCAGCCCAAAAAAAAAACCATAAAAGGAAGAGGAAGACAAAAGAGATTATTTTATCTTAGTTAACTCAGACTCTTTTATTATCTTAGTTCACTAAGTTTCTTTTATTATCATAATTAACTAAGATAATACAATTATTTATGATGTCTTCCTCTTCCTTTTATGTTCCTGTTCCTATTAGTTATCCATTACTTTAACTATTTAGACTTTTCCTGCACGCTTCCTAACCAGTTGTCATGCGCTCTCGGTAGCAAAACACGGCCGTGTCTGTTAAATCTGATTTTAAGTGCCGTGAAGACAGATAATCGCATATGGAAGGAATGAAAATAAAAAATGATTTGTTCTCCGTGCTCACGTTATAGAGTATGTTGAAACATTTGTCGGTCCTTGGTTGTTTGTTAGAGTACACATTTTAGCATCGCCGTGTGGCTTTAACTGACATTCAGTGAATAATTCAGGTGATATCTAGATTATAGAGATGTATCGATTGCAATTTTCTCAGCCGATTGCAATTTCCATTTTTTGGGGTTTTTCGTAACTCTGACCTGCTGGTTCAGATTTCTTTCTAAGAATTATAATTGACAGCAAGACTCCAGGCTAACTTGAAAAAGAAAAGAAAAATAATTTCAACTGTTCTGAAGTCAGTGTAGACGAAATGTTATCCTTTTACTTCCCTATAGTGGTTATTTGCAAACAAAACTTTTTTTCCTCCAAGGCTTATTTTGGACTTGTCTTAACTTCCACACCGATGACATGTGACCGGAAAAATAATGGAAATATGAATCATCGCCGGTCATTGCCCATCAGCTGAAAACCATCTGGTTTTGATTGGCTGCATGTCTACTTTATTAGCACAGAGGGAGTTTTTTCTTCTTCTTCCTCTCACTGAATGGAGATTATTTGTACTTTATTCCCTTTTGTTTATGCAATCTTTCTCGGGGCACCACAGAAAACCGCCTCGCTTTGTGTCATGTTCAGTCCACAAACTTGAACTTGAGCATAAAGCACACAAAGTGTAATTATTGGCTTTGTTCTGGCCCAGCTTAAGAGCACTAAGGAGTTGTTTCCTCCGCCACCTTTTTTCCTTCTCTTTCTGGTAAACAAATGGCAAGTGGGTCGGCACGGTGCCGCACAGGCCGGGGGGGGGGAGCGTTACTCAATTATGGCCCTTAATCAGGCCCTCAGCACATGAACTTTGTTTTGACTCAGCCTTGGATACAGTTTTCTGCTGGCAGTGCGCAGTGGTGGTCATTGATCAAGCATGGCACTTTGCTTTGAAACCTGCGGCGAGTGTTTGGAGGAAGCAAAGAACAAAAGAGAGAAAAGCGTTTTTTTGGGGGGGAGATTAGCAAAATGAGAATGTCTTGTAGGAGCTGGAGGCTGGAGGAGCCGAGAACAGAATGAAAAGTGTGTATTATCGCTGCGGTACGCTGCATCTGCCTGTGTGTCTCACGTGAAATGAAACCGAAGACGTGTATCTCGCCATGTTAAGACTTGACAGATCCTCTCTGTTGCGTCTGGCAGCAGCAGTGTGTCGCTGACGTCTCACACTCCGTCCTTCTGTCCCCCACAGTGAACAAGCACAAGCCGTGGATTGAGACATCGTACCATGGGGTGATCACTGAAAACACCGACGTGGTTCTGCTGGATCCTCCTCTGGTGGCCCTGGACAAAGACGCCCCCATCCCCTATGCAGGTACGGCTCATTTCAACCCTCATGGCTGTCAGCTGGAGGGTGATCATAGCAACTGGGGAGGAGGCGGGCTATCTCAGACCAAACTGAGGCAGCCAACGGTGACTCAGGTGTTAATCCGCACAGGGAAGCATAGCTGCAGGATATACTTACTCTCAGGATATAAACCATATAAAGCTGTCATGTGATATCACTGTGAAGGGGCTTAAATTGGCTTCATGTACTATAACTGCAGCATCACAGCTTTTTATTCTCATCTTTTTCTTACCGTTAACCCTGCAGCCATTTAATCCAATAATTCTCAGTGAGCACACATCACATACAGGACTCATATTTCATATTTATTTAGGGTGGAGAGTGGCCTAAATAAGCCCCATGGTGGCTGAAGACACAAAAAAAAAAGAAAAAAAGAAAAAGAAAGAGTCAAACCGGATTAGATGCTTCCCACTTTGTGACCATTCCAGCTCTTCTAAAAGGGTGCCAGCTCTTGTGGGAGGACGTTTGCTGCAGGCTGTTGGCGAGCCCGGGATGCCTCTGTCCCGCCAGGGCGCTAATGTGGCCAAGGCCCTAGCATGGGGCTGCAGCGTGGGGCTGGAGCCCACTCACCAAGGCCCTCGAGCTGAGCTGGATGGATGGTTGCCGTGAGAGAGAGAGAGAGAGAGTGTGTTTGTGTGTGTGTGTGTATCTGCTTACTAAAACCAGTTCCCATTGTTTGCTACTGTGCGTGTGTGTGTGTGTGTGTGTGTGTGTGTGTGTGTGTGCGTGTGTGTGCGTGTGCTATGGCATGGCCTGAGGGGGCTCACTGTAATGGCCACCCTACAGGGAGAAAGAGAGAAAATGATGAGACAGTAGGGAGGGCAGCTGGCTGACCAGCATATGTCCTCTGGCTCTCGATAGACTGACAGCCACACAACGACAACGCACACACACACACACACACATACACACACACACACATACACACACACACACACACACAATGGGCAGAGCGCATGGGTATTCCTGGATTTCACAAGCGACGGTGCCAAGAGAGATTTTCTCACTAAATTATTAATAAGCAAGAACATTAACATCACCAATCTGTCTTACAGCAGTCTTAATCTCTTCCCCCTGCTATTTCTATCAGTTCTCATTTTTCCCTCTCATTGCCACTTCACACATGTTCTTTTTTATTTTGTATCTCACCTCCTCCTCCTCCCCCGCCCACCTTCGAGCTATACCCAACAAACCCCCCTAAACACACACACACACACACACACACTCACACACACACTGCAGCAGTCACCCTCTTTTCTCCTCCTCTTAAAGCAGCGGTGTCCGACCAGGCAGACACAGTTCACAACAGAGACGGTTATCCAGTAATCCTGACTTCTTCCAACAAATTGCACAGGTGGCGGCCAGGTTTTAATTCCAGTAAGACAGAAACACAACGTCGGACTGACTGCGGTCATGCTGCTGGACTGCACAGAATAGATATGTGTTGATATGTGGTTTTTAAATGAATTTCCGATCTTCCCCTGGCCTAAAAGCACCTCACGACTCATTTGGGAAACACACCAACACACTAGCACAAAGCCACATTATTTCTACCCACTTTTACATTACTCCAAACCTGCTCAGCAATCCTCCCGGACTGCTGAGCAGGGCGCAACCGTCACCACACTCGCTGGTCTGGAACAACAGGAAAAGTGGCAGCGCTGTGCCTGAAAGCCGGCTGAGACTGACATCAGCCATCACTGCGGCTACAAGCTTCGAAAACCACACAGACAGCATGTCAGGGAGAGTGAAACGCACTGGTACAGATAGACTCATTGTTTTATGCATGGCTATGTCTGACAAAGTGCAGGCGTCTCTCCCCAAGAAACAAACGCAAGGAAAAAGGTAGTCGATGCAAACAGCTGTGCTGCAGATAACAAGGATCAAGGAAACGCACTTTGATGCACATCTTAAGCTTTCTGCTCTATACCACGGCACATTTTTTATTCATGAACTGAGTAACACACGTGTATGAACAAAACTCGTCTGAAGCATATGCTCGTGTCTAATCTGTCACAACATATAATTTTATTAGTTGACAAGTGCCAACATAAACTCAGTCGGTAGTCAACTTGAATTCTTTTACATTCCCTGACAGCTATACATAGATTGATGTAGTGGAAACTGTGCAGAAACGTACTGAAGTGATGCTTCAACTGGTAAACCAGCCCCCTTCACCTGACAGTGATGTGGATATTCCTGCAGCATCCATGCATGGCAACCACAGTGTGCATGGCAACAACACTCGGTTAAGTCCACGGTTCACAGGAAACAAAGTTTAGTTACAAAACAGGCCTGAATTGATTGCAGTTCACTGATGGGATGCAAACTCCGGCGCCCGGTATGAGCTGCCCAACCAGTGGCTCCACCCCCCACACCCTGAAGGCTTCAGTGTGCTCCAACCAGAGAGCTCGTCGAATGGTCAAACGGCATCTTCGCCCAACTTCATTCTGACAATGGAGTTTTAAAGCCTACAAATGTGAAGTGAACCACCACATCACCTGGAGATCAAGACAAAAGACGATAAAAATAAGTAACAACACTGTTCCTGTAAAGCAGGGTAGGTCTTTATTCACTGTAAGAATCATTAAAAAGCACAAAAAAAAGCAGGTTTAGACATGATAAATATTAACTATATAGATTCACAGGTTTTACGAAGAAATATAATGCTTTAGAAACAGCTGGATAGTTGATAGCAGATGCTACGCTTTGATTGGCTGGTCTGCGTTTGTGGGCGGGCCTTCGCAGAGGGTGAGTTGTCCAGTATGGATACAGTACCATGAGTTATTGGCCTGGACAATTAAAGGTCTTGGTTACTTGTGGTGCAGTCGTCCCATGTGTAGTACACTTTTGTTAACTGGGTAACATCGCGACCGTACTTGTTTTGATGGATGCATACAAACCTTTATTAGACGATTAAAATAGCATCTGCTAAGATATGATTAATGGTATGTCTGCATCACTCAAAAGGCGGTTCAACGCGGCGAGGACAGATTCATATGCATCCAAAAATGAGAGTTGGATGCTGAAATAGTGGAGCGGAGAATCTGCAAGTCAGATGTGTCGGAGTGTTGTATGTCGCCTTGAAGATTTACTACTAGTGACTAAGTGAATTCAAAGTTATTCAGCAGTGCTAACCATAAGTCCCTTTGTTTGACAACAGCAGCTAAACATTATCGATTCAGGGACGTAAAGTACAGTCTAAAAATATTCACTTTGCTGCCTTTTCAAGTGTGGCCTGTTCTCTGAACTCCGTAGTGGTGGATAATAAGTGAGACCAACTCAATGGTCCATTAGGTTATTAAAATGAAGTGGCTTTTTTCTAAGGAGACCGCTACCACTGTACTGAGTAAGCCTCTCAAGCGGCGGGTTAATGAGGTTAATGGACAAAAGCTGTGCTGAGCGCCAGTATTTGACACAGGTTAGCTGGTTGTCAGTCACTCTCGCTTTTCTGTTGCCACTACAAACACACACACACACACACCCTTGGATCTCCTTGTGGCGTGGGCGTCCCGCCACAAAGTATATTCATGTGTCAATCCCCCGCTTTGCCCGGTCCCCGGGGGCCCTGCGGCTTTTGCTTGAACGGCCAGCTAATGTCCCACCAGTGACCCACATACGCACGCTGCTCAGTCAACAGCGCTGGCGGTTTGGACAGCTTCACAGGGCCCCAGTGTGCCGTGCACACATACGCGCGCACATTCAGTGTGCATAAATTATGTGTTTCACCCTTTATGTTGGCTCTGATGTGTCATATATGCAGTTTCGGGCTTTTCCCAAGCTTTTGAATACGAGAGGACTTACTTGTTATTTCCGTGCGCGTCCTGCAATGATTCAGCGCAAATGGGACGTCGGACTGACGGCAGGAATCGGCCTGTTCCTCAACAAACAACGGGCCGCATGCGAGAACCACTCGTACAAACAGATTTATTCTTTAGTGGCTTGTATACGAGGGATTTAGGAGAAGTTGAATTTCTCCTTATTTTTTATTTTCTCTTCGGTACAAACACAAATTTACGAGCTGTTATCCAAAGTT
The DNA here is from genome assembly GCA_016806645.1 of Ophiodon elongatus. Classification (NCBI taxonomy): domain Eukaryota; kingdom Metazoa; phylum Chordata; class Actinopteri; order Perciformes; family Hexagrammidae; genus Ophiodon; species Ophiodon elongatus. The sequence goes on along the minus strand of JACSYO010000025.1, from coordinate 829,180 downwards.
TTTCAGTCATGCATTGTATATTTAGTTACTTTAAAGCAATTTTGAGTTTTAAAAACCTTATATAAGTTACACTTCATAATTATTTTGATATTATCCTGTTTGACTCTGCAACTCAAAATATTCTAATATAATTCTAAATGCATTTATAAAGCCTAATGTTATCACCAGTAATTTAAATTCATACTAATGCTATTGTATAACACTGAAATACCAATATTAACATCTTAAATTATTTCACCCCCTCCTGTTGCATGTCATCATTGCCTTGCTGTGGCGAGACATTTTTCATATGGAGCCATTTCTTCTCTATTTCAGTGACAGTACGGCCCTCAGGTGACAAGGCATCAACAGAATACATTATTTTCCCCTCCATTCCTTGGCTTTAGCAGGCCCCTTAATTCATTTGCTGACGCTGTTGAGACTAATAGACTTTCCTCTTTTTTCCCTTGGTGCAAAGCAGGACTTCAATATAGGACATGGCAGCTAGCGTAGCCTAGTATAGTGTTATGGTGGGTGGGGGTGGGGTGGGGGGTTATTATACTAATTTACAATTCTCATAGATGGGCACTCATTTACTCACAGGGGACATTCATCATGTTAATGCCGGTCGTTTACATAGTTATCTGAAGTTAGGAGTGTTTTCTGAATCTGAGGTGGAACACTCGTCCGAGAAAAATGTAATTTACAGTGAAATTCTCATATTGACCTACTGTATCATGTTAATTCTGTATATTGCTTTGAAAGCAATGCATTCTGGGATTCATAATGCCTGCTCCCATAATCCCAAAGGCGTTTCAGAGTAATTTACCGCAGACATGTACATTTTGACGACAATAACTTACTGTATAAAGCCGATACAGTTATGCTGATACTAAAATACTGTCTTTTTGAATCATTATTATGCTTTAATTACTATAAGTTAATAAGTGATACAGCAGATACTGTAGATTGTGTAGTAGCTTAATGGCAAAATTGCCGCCAGTAATTTACAGTAATTTTACATTCAAATTTACTCCTTTGCCAAATTCTACCTCTTTAGGCATTATTAAAAAAAAAAAAAAAACATTTATCTCTGACCTAAGCTTTCTTCTTTCTTCAGGGATACAGATAGTTTCCCATCGCACCGAAAACAGCGGGGGAAATCATCTCGCCGTTGACTGCCATAGAGCATTTTAAATAGGTTTGTGTAAACACACAGACTGGCTAATGTGCTGTGATTAATTAGCCTCTCACTGTCTGTCTTATTGGGAGACGGATCTCAAAGCTAATTATAAAAACGTACCTCATTAGCACGGTAGCACTGAGCACAGTCTGTAGGTGAACCATGTACACTGCGATGTTTTCATTAACAAGAGAGGGATGAGGAGGGTTTGTCTGTCTGTGAGGATACAAACAGGATACACGTGTGCAACAGCGAGGTTAAAGCCACAGCTCGTGTCTCTATTTGTAAAATAAAATATAATGGATTAACATGAAATGCTTTTAAGCACGTTGGAAAACATGTTCACGTTGACAGAATCAAACCATTTCCGTCTTGCTATGATAAAAATAACTCGGATGCACTATCTGTATCTGTGCAGCTACTTGTGTCAGTCACCTGCTTAAGTTGAGCTGTCACTGTATTTAAGCTCCGTGTCCTGCAGTTTCATCATTTCCATTAAGGGGAAAAAAATGTCACGCATTTTGCCAAAAAAAAAAAAAAAGCCCCGTGGCGATCTCATAAATGGAATCATCTTCTTTCAAACTGTATAAAAGTGACTTTTATCGCGTTTTGGATAATATAGATGTGAAGTTGAAGACGAGGCGTTCTGAAGAGAGACCCTTTGTGCCTTTTTTTTTAAAGCTCATTACAGGAGCTGAATGAGAAATATGCAGCGGCCAAAGGGGCTGCTTTTAATGAGGCAACAGTTTAATCTTTTTTTCATCCTTTTTAAAAAAAAAAAAAAAAAGAAGAAGAAGAAGAAGAAGAAAAAAAGAAATCAGCAGGTGCCACTGTGTCAATTCCATCAAAATCCCTGACTTCAAAGCTTTTGCTTAAAACCATGATTAAAAAGTAACAGATTGAAATCATTTTGAGAGATAGTCTCTGAAAAAAAAAAAATCCTGCCAGATGCCTTTTATCCATCTCTGCTTAACTCACATCGCAATTTAGCGACTTCTTCCTCTTTGAGTCATTTTTCTTGTATTTTGACCTGGAACAAGCCCTCACTTTCTTCCCTGCTTCCTTTTCAATCACACTCTTTTTTCTTCTTCTCTTTCCTCAAATCACTTCCAAATTATTTGATCTGTTTCTGGTGATCAGAACAAAGTTTGTTCAAGAGAAGGACTGAAGTGAACACACGGAAAAGCTGTAAAGTCAAACAGTGCACACCTGAGACTCCTTTTCATGCAAACGTGCATCTGTAGACTCGTGGGCTGGAAAGCATAGGCGGCGTAATGAATATCTCGCTTCTGGCCTTCAGAGTGCCTCCGACTTTGGCTTCAAGACAATGGAGCCATCACTCTGCCATTGTTCACATACTCATTTATTAATGAAGTACTGAAATGCAATCTGCTTCCTCAGTGAACCACACAGATGAGGGAAATAGTCTTTGTAATGAGATTTTTTTTTTTTTTGTCTCGGCTTTTAGCTTTTTTCTTTTTTTTTGGGGGTTCTTTTGATGAGTTACAGAACTGGCAGAAGGAGGGGGGGGGGTGGCAAGCAGAGCTCACTCCTTTGTTCTTGCCAAAGGAAGTGGAAAGGAACAGGTATTTATGCTCTCTTGAATACCATTTAGCAGAATTTCCAGTCAACTACCTCCTCGTCGCGCGTGTGAGTGACGTTGTTGCTTTCAAACCGAGGCTTTTACTGCTTTTGGAATTGGAAAAGGGATTCGTGAGGCTCCACGTCTGAAGTGGGTACATTTGTTACTGTTGACTCTGAAACTCTGCTCTTCAGGGAAGATGATGTGGTTTTGTTGACACTACAAACAGATCTAAGCTTTGTTCTTGCAGATTTTACCCACTCGAGCCTTCTCTTAGAGTCTCACAGCGTTATTATTAGAATTGTCTGGGAGAGGGTAGAATTAGCTACATTTTTACTTTTCTTTGGGAGTCACTGCTCCATCCCAAAGGGGGGTGGGGGGACAATACTTTGAAAAGTGTATGACAATCTAATGCTTAAAAAATAATGTCCAAACGATATTAGACATATAACAGTAGACATGTGACTTTCTACAGTTTCATTGGTGTTTACACTATAAACAATTGATCTTTAGTAAATTATAAAATCCCATGTATAAAAAGGGTTTTGACAAATATTAATTGGAAGTCAAATTCAAATTCTGTAATGATAGTCATAATAATGCGCCACTTTGAGCCTTCATACAAACAGCTAAATTATGTTAAAATGTACTCCCCGAACAGGAATATTAGCTTAGAGACCAAAACAACACAACACAGAGAGGAGAAGTCCCTATTATTTTGGAAGAAATATGTACTGTAGTCAACGGCAACAGCTCAACGGTCCACTTTCTTGATGTGCAAAATCATCATCACACAGCACAATTCAAATGGGATTAAAAAATGATTTGTCTCTCCCAGATTATTCTACATATTAATTTTGCAAAATAAGGTCCCATGGTGGTCCACCATTTAAGCCAGTCGTTGTCTCTATGGCACACTGTGGCTCAAATGCTGTAAACTAATCCTGCGGGACCAGAACATCTGATCAATGTTGACAGAATTTTCCATGAAGTGACAAGTATATTATAATAAAAGCAGCATCTACCACATGGTTCACAGTGTTTCAACACATATTCTTCAGCATTTCTCAGGAGAATAAATAGAAGCACCACACGTGAAGAAGAAGTGTCAGTAGCACAAAGAGTGCAGAGAACACATTTGGTGACACATTTGGTGACACATTATGACGAATATTCACCTGTGCCTTTGTGTTGACATGCAGATAATACACATTTGCCGTCGGCGGTTTTGTTGACAATTAGGATTCAAACCTCGAGGCCTCCAATTAAAGTGTCAACAAACTGTCGCTCCTCTTCCGGGAGACGAACATACAAGAGGAGCAAAAGTTGTATCGAGAGAGGGATGCTGTTTCAGAGACTCCCCCCCCATCTGAAGTTCAACTCTCGAAGCAGCAAGAGCAATCCATGTTTAAGCAGTTTGTCAATATTGCATTCATCACTTGCCAGTAGATCACTGCTGCGCTTCAAAGAGTTCGATGCTGCTTTTGATATACAACTTAAATTCGGAGGCTCATCCTGTCTACCCTTGAATACTTGTGTTTTTCATTCATCCTGTCTCTGATCCGGCTCCCAGTCCCGTCTCCAAATCATCTCCTCTGACTTCCAGTCCTCCTTCTGTCTGTTTTCTGAACAAGACCTCCCTTTTCTCTTTGAAATTTGACAGCATGCTCTCTGCCCCCCCCCCGCCCCCCCCCTCATTTTTCTCTCCTGTTGCCGCCCCATCACCTATAATCATAAAGGTCGATTTTTTTTCTTCAAATATTACCTTTATTCTCATTAAATTACGATTTATCTTATTACTTCTTTCCTTAAAATGTTACAACTTCCCAGAGAACACTTTTAATATAAAAGTCAAGAGATTTATATTGCATGTATCATTGTAATATATCTTCATACAACTGTTTGCATGATGCCCTTAAAAGTTACTCCTCATTTTTCAGGTGTTTTCCTACGAATGCCTGCAACATGTGTCAATTTCCTCTCGTTATATGCATACGGTCTTTTCTAAATAAACAATATTTTTCGTAGGTATTGCTCAGAATACTTTATGGGACCAGCTTGATCATCGATCATCATAATTTAAATTTCCCCAAACAAAAGGCAAAAGAGGAGGGAAGAGTAAATCATGGTGTAATAGCAGAATGTTTATGAGAAGGCCGCCATGTTGTTTCCTGTTTGTAGCGCCAAACAGAGAACAAGGTACCAGTCAGCTGCTTTCCATGAGGGGATACGTCCCCAGTGGGAAGCGGCCTTTTTTGTTTTTTATCAAGCTGCGGGATCCGTCGGATATGTGGTGCGAAGGTTTGAATGCAGTACTTGTGTATTATTTTGGGTTTTGCTGCTTTTCACTGAAGTAAAAGATCCGAATACTTCCTCCGTATCAGTCATCTTTTGATTTCTGTGAAGGAATGTGGATCATTCAGAGCATTCAGCCTTACAACACACGGTGACTCTCCGCCTCCTTGATTTACCTTGGCACTAACTTACTAATCCGTCCCCCTTTCACCTGCTTGATTTTCACTGAATGGGTACAATCTTCGTACAAGGGCAAGAAATCGTCTGTCACACTGAATAAAAAAAAAAAAAAAACGATGAGCTGCGGTTATTAAACAACACCCAGGAGAACTTGCCGAAACAAATGTGGGAATCAAAGGAAAATCTCCTTTTGATAGAAACATAACAGCCAGAGCTTTAAATGTAATACTAATCCCCCACACACATCCATGTAGTTAATTCCTGGATGGCCTCCCCTTCCCCCTCTAGAGCCGTGTTTCAGTGCACGGAGGTTATTAGACCATCATTCCAGCAAGCGTCTAGTGGCCTTAATCACCTGGCGGCGAGATCATCCGCTCCCTCCTCTACTATTCTTTCACATTGAATGCACTGCCTCGATTTTTCAAATCCAGATGAGGAATTTGGGGATTTGTCTTCCCATCTTCGTGGGTAGATTCTTCCCGTCAGAAGCCCATTTTAGCCTCATCAGGCTCTGCTTCTTATCTCCGCACTGGTGTTTCATCTTCTTTTCTTAACATGTCGTCACGGCTAATATAATTTACACATTTCGCTCGCATGTAAATCAAAGACTCAATTAACTGAGAGCAGGCTGGGTGGGTGGAGGTGGGAGGGAAATGATGGCTGAGGAAAGAAAACTCTCAAGAAATGATGATTGATTGCAAAAGAGCTCAAGAAAACGTCCTCGTGATGAGTGATTTAACGATCCCTCGTAACCGAGGGAAAAATGTGTTTTTTCTTTAGAATACGGCTTCACGCGTATTGGCTTGCAGGGATTGGAAGTGTGTGTGATGTGAGTTTCCTTCCTGTGTTCTAATGAAACACATACGCACACCTGACACCTAACGCACTCGCTCTTTGATTGATGGTGTTCGAGCAAACGTGGAGAAAAAAAGAAAGAAAGAAAGAATGTTTTAAATAAACAACGATTATACAAAAACATGACAGGAGAACATCAGGGATAATTGATAGCCCCGGCTCACTTGAGATGACAGGAAATATCCAGGAGGCTGCACATCAAGGTTATTTACCTGGAATGAGAATACATTAAATGCATTAGCTCCATATTGCATGAGCTGGTTTTGCTTTCTGTCCCTGATCTCACACACACACACACACACACACATACACACACACACACACGCACACACACACACACACACGGATGGATGCTTCTGGCTTTACACCTTCTTTACAACACAGCCGCTACAACTCCATGGAATATTCATGCGTTTTGAGTATTATATTAATCCTCATGAATTGCAATATTTTCCAATGGTAGCTGACTTCGCTCACGCACGTGCGCTCGCTCGCAATCCTTGGAAAAACAAAGCCTTTTTTCGATTTGTGCAAAGGCAGAGAAAACGTATTCTCCTAAACACGGTAGAGTTTTGAGTGCGGAACAAAATATAGTTATCTGACAGAATGGGAACAATGGGGGGTCTCCGGGGGAGGGAGGGGGGGGGGGGTTTGGAGGGGGGGGGGGATTGCTGGCTCAAGCCTCACAGTCGAAGGGATTTTAAAAGGTACGAACCAGATGAGTCGCCCGAGTACTGAGAGGCCTGCTTGAGATGGGAGTAATTGGCTACAGAGAAAAGGACAGAGTTGTCTTATTGTTTTTTTTTTTTTTTTTTGTCCCACAACCATTATAGATAGTACTCGTAAGTGGCATGTCACAGGAACCCGCGGTGAGACGCTTGCAAAATTACTGAAAATTACGTGTACAAGATTGGCCACCAAAATCCAATCTGCTCCCAGCCTCAGTCATTTTGTAAAGTTGACGATGCCTGGGAACTTGTGACAGTCCAATTAAGGACATTTGCATATCGGGAGGCTTAAATTATTGTCATCCGCTGGAGCATAAAATGGGGGCGCAACTCAGGAGGAGATAGTGGTGATTCGCACGTGTAGACCACGGAGGAGTATGTGTGAAGGAAGAGAGAGAGAGAGAGCGAGAGAGAGAGAGAGAGAGAGCGAGAGAGAGAGAGAGAGAGAGAGAGATGCTTTCCTGCAGCATTGTTGTGCATATTCCCTTTACTCAGTCCCCAACGCGCCTGTCCTCCTTTATTGTCCTCTCCTCTCTTTCTTTTCTGATACTTTCATCCCTTGTTCCAGTTAAGGTGACTGCGTTTCAGACGCTTTCTGTCTCTCCTCCCTCCTCGGTCCTCCCATCTTTTCCCCCCGCTGGTTCCCGAGCCTTCAGTTTGTTGAAAGAGTTCACCATTTAAGTAGATCTTAAAATGTTATCCTCCAGACAAATGGACACGGCCGTGGATCGCCGTTGTAAAAAGCCCCATTACCACGAACAAAAGTGGATTTCTTTCAGCCGCAGACAGTGAACTTCTTCCACTGTGAAATCCCCCCTTTGATTCCTCTCGCTCCTTCCCCCATCTCTGCCTGGGGCATGTGTATGGTTTTGGCCTTATGTCATGGAGGCACAACCAACAGGGGGTACAGCGCATGTAAAGGTATATGTCAGTAGAGAGACAGAAGCGAGGCCTTACAAGGAATGACTGCAGGCTGTACGCGCAGGCCACACAAGACGTTTTCTGACGACGTTATGCTCGCTGTCTCTCTTTCCTCTGCATCAGCACCTGCCTGCCCTCGCTTCCCACCTTTATAACTGTGGATCGGAGCCCGGCTGCCGGCGTTTAAACCACATTGCACCAACTGTCTACCTGCATGGCATCTGACTGTGTGAAGCGCTGTAATGGGGCTGAGCTCCACGTGTTACATAATAAAATATAGCTATAATATTTATCTCAATGAAAATTGCTGGTGGCAATAGTTGACAGACATGAAACTGAAAATTCGTCAATTTGTATAATGGTGCTAATATGTTCCTGCATGTGGATTCCTGAGGATGCTTTACCGCTTATAAAATGATAAAAAAAGATATAATCATACTGTAACTCTTTGAGTAAACCACAGTCTCCTCCGCACTACACGTTATAAACGTCGACAATGACTCATGGGTTACTGAAGTTGGCCACATTAAAGGTGAAGTAGAGTGCAAGGCAAAGGGACCACACAAGGATTCCCTCCGGGGGAACTGATGTTATCCGTTTTATGCTTCATCAAATTGCCGATATTTTATCAGCCGTATACAAAGCCAATCTTTTGTCCTCTTGACATATTGTTTTTCTGTGTTCTTGGGTGTTTTAACATCCCAAAATTTGTTATTTTTTTGTTAACAAGGTGCGCATTGTACAGAGCTACAACAGCATTACCCACAGCTAAAATGCCAATTTTATCACAATAAAAAAGCATAAACCACATCCAACGGCATTATGTGCAACTTCAACATAAAAACATTCAACTGGCAGAATTATACAGAACTCTAGTACAGCATTATGCACTCCCATAACAACACTATTCACGGTAGTCACATTACATCACTTTAGAGCAAAGAGAATAAATAGAAAAGCTATTTGGTGTGTTGCCTCTCAGTGAAGGCTCTGAATGAGTTGTAGTCTATGTGTCCGGGGCTTTTATTGTGAAAGGTAAAACTGAGGGAGTGAAGTGGTGATGCGCTATTGTTCTCAGTGTTGGCGTAATAAAGTTGCCGCCAACTTGGTGCAGACGAAAAATATCCTCCATGTTATTATTTTCTTACCTTCATGAATTATAAGTGCGACTTAACCCTCGACTACATTGATGGCAGTTTTGGGATATTTTCCTGCTTCAAAGGTCTAGTCTGTAGGATCTGGAGGCATCTAGTGGTGAGATTGTAGATTGCAACCAACTGAAACTTCTCACATGCGCCAAGCTCGAAGTAGAAACACGGTGTCCCACGCGAAAACAAGAAAACGATAAAGGCCCTCTCTGAAGCCAGCGTTTGGTTTGTCCGCTCTGGGCTACTGTAGAAAACATGGCGGCCTGCTCTGTATGTAGATATAAACGGCTCATTCTAAGGTAATGAAATCACAACGATTCTTAAATGAAGGTGATTAGACACTAAAGAAAACATATACTTAACAATATTGTTTTCCATTTCTGCCAATAGAACCCACATGATGCAGCACACTGTACCTTTTAAATGCCCATTGTAACATAAGTGTTGAAGGCAGTTTGCCGGAGTTACCCAACACCGGCCTAGCTTTATTCATACCGCGTTCAGCTTGCATGTGTCCGAGCCGCGTCTGAGTGGGGTAGTCGCCTATTGCCTCAACGTAGTAGTTAGAGACAGTAAAGCCCAAAATAAAATTTAATAAAATACAGCAGAATGTGGAAGTGTGAGACGAACCCAGTGGACTACGATGTGTGACGAACAATGTTCTAGTCTAGGGAGGAAAAACAACGTTTTCTCTGCTAAACCAGAAGCAGAAGAAGGCACAGGGAAGAGACCCCTCAAGAAAATCGCTTACAATAACAACTCGAAGGTTTTCCGACAGTCACGAGTGCACGTTTCAATACGGCAGCAATATAATAAATCCTGTCGTGTAAACAGGAGATAAGAGATGGACTCACAAGGATGAATCATATTAATTACATCACTTTTCTTGCTTTCTTGCCAGCAAACTCAGCAGCATCATCTACGTAAATGATGCTGGATTCCACGCCCTTTTTCAATGGACAGATCAGCCAGTCCACACCGTCGGTCCTGAGATACTGATGTATAGATAAAATTGTTCTTGATTTGTTTCAACACTGAAAAGCTGCGCTCGCCGGACGCCACAGTCACCGGCACGGTCAGAAGAAGTCTGAGCGCGATGTCACAGTCGGTAAATGTCTGTCCGATTCTAAAGGAAACGGCGGGTGTGAAGTCCTGCAGTCGTTCCCTTTGGAGTTATCTCTCTGGGTATCCTCGGGTCTCGGATCAGGTCCTTTGTGTTTAAGAGATTCAGACATTCTCAGTGCGTCACTCTGTCTGTTGCAGTGCCTTCGTGGATCAATATCTTCCGTTTCACATAGTTAAGTCAGCTCAAAAATGGAATCCATTAGGGTTGTCAGACTCCCACATTTGTGTGAGACGGGTGAGCAGAGCAGAGGGAGCCTGATCAGCTGAGGCGTTAAAATAGTCTGTTAAATGGGCTTGTTTCTGCAGTCGGGATGCGCTCATCTGGGACCTTAGCTGAAGAAGGAGTAATCGGTCACGCGTTTTTTTTTTTTTTCATGTGACATTTATTTTCACTGGACAGACTTCATGTTTGGAGAAGAAGAAGAAGAGAAAAAGTATTGCGAGGCCCTAGAGAGGCACAAGGCCCGGTGCAGCTGCTTGGACGCCCTTTGCGACGGCTTTAGTGCCATTTATGTACTGCAGCGTGGAAATTAAGGTTGAGAAGGTCATCGCGGTGGATAATGGGCATGTAGCACGTCTAACCACACGGCATCTCCAGCCATAACCAACTGTTTTGATTGCCTTAACGTACCTTTCTCCCTAACCAACCAGCAGGGATTAGTAAAGTAAAAACTAATAATATGAAACCGTCCTTGGATATGAGATATTTGTAGCACAGCTACAAATGTGGCTTCTTGAAGGAGCTTCTAAGACATAAGTTAACATCAGGTTTCGGGGGTCAGCTCCTCAAACAGAGCAAAAGCTTCTGAGCATTTTACAGAGAGAAATATTTTGTAGAAGAGGCAGACTGTTTATCCGCTGTCAGTTGGCATGCAGAAACTGTTTTCAGTAGAATATCAAACACAACAATCTCTTTGAGGGCTTTTTTCTTTTTTTTTACATTTGAACACAGTACAGACACCCTTTGCTGTGAGAAACCGCTGAGTAATCTAAAGTGTCTCTGCTGCGTGGGCAAAATATCTATGTGGCAAGCAGCCAACTTGATGGTCAGTACAGAGACGCATGACATCATTAACCCAGTTGTCACTCTTGACTGTCACTATAAGACTACATCATTCGCTAATGTTAGTACAGCTGGGTCAGGTCATCAGTGATGAAACTCGGCGATATCTTGGCGAGCTTCAGCTTAAAGGGCCCACAGTAAAAAGCCCGACACCCGGCACTGGGACGATCAGACGGTCTTCAGGTTTATTGAGGGCTGTTTCTGAATTTGTGCTAGAACAGGCATTAACATATGAAAGAGAAGCACTCACCTAAAGAGGTGGAGAGAGGAGGAGGTGTAGCAGGCCAAATGCCCAATTCAAGTGTTTTTTGGTCTGAAGCCATGTCCCGTTCATTGAATAATATCTACACAGTGGCGCCACAGCAGTGAGCACGCTGGATGAACGCATTACGAGATGCTGTCAGGGAGCGAGGGTTCATTGCACCTGGTCACTCTCTGTAATAGCAGGCCTTTTGCACTGCCTTCAGATATGTTAGGTAAGCCTAATTGCCTTTAAACGTGGTCAACGATATGTTGTCTAACGTGGGCCGGTTGTGGCTCAGAGGTGGACAGGGTCAGCTTTCAATCAAAGATTAGCGGATTAGCCATCTCCGGATCCTCCGGTCCTGGAGGAGATCCTTGTTGGACGACTGACGCAAGCAAGACACTTAACCCCAGGTTGCCTACGATGAATGAATGTGTGTGAATGGCGTGATGGGCAGGTGGCATCTTACGTAGTAGTCCCTGCCATCAGTGTGGGTGAATGACATTTAGTGTTAAAGCGCTTTGAGTGGTCGGGAGACTAGAAGGTCAAATTGGGTGCAGGTCTGATCCTTCTGCTACATTGATTTCAATGGGAATATCCGCTCTACTCTTGTTTTATTTCTATGGTGCAGGCAGGCTGTATACATTTGCCAACACACACTCAGTGCTTATATTTATACATAAATACACCCCTTGTTGGCAAAAAGATCCCTCCTGTAAAATATCCCACTCTCCCACTAACCAATTATTACACAAACAACATTTTGGAGGCGTCCACATTAGCTGCTATGGCAGCCTGAGTGAGCCACAGTTACCCAGAAACCCTCTCTCTGTGTCACTGTGCACAACCACGCCGCAACCTTAATCAGACTCATTTATAGGGGTGGCCGGCTCTTAATAAGTAATCGTCAAGTGTCTGAGGATTTTATCTCGTGCCTTTAATCACTGGCTTGGGCTTTACAGCCCAGATCCTCCTCTACCTCTCAGCTCTCCCCAAATAAAAAGGACGGACTCATTTTCAAGGAGCGCCTTGTGGCTTATCAGAGGTGATATGCTGTCTTCACTTCCCCTCAGGCCTGTAAACTGAATGCATTAGTAATGAATCACTCTGCAACCATACCCAAGTGGACAACATTTTGTGTCCATCCCTATCTTCTAACTCTGCCTCTTCCACCACCCTTATGTGTGACCTAAGGGATTTCTGGAAGAGACTAACTGAGAGCCGAAAATAGGGGTAAGACTTGCTCACACATTGTTGTCAGTGAGGATGAGAGTCATCTTGGTACCATATGTGTGTCAGACATGCAACATAACCCTGCCCATCAGCATTATTGTAGTTTATTAGGGTAGCACCTCAGCTGACAGCCGTACAATTGTGTTTTACTCCTGCTGTTGCCCGATAGTGTCATCTTCATGCTCCTAGCTCTTCCCTGTCATTTTCCCCTTGCCTGATCCCTTTTGAGATTCTGACGGTTACACACCGACCGAGGAATACGGAAAAAGACTCGCTGCAGCGCATTCCTTCATTGGCGCTGTCATACTTCATTGAAATGAAAAGCCAGTGGGAAGCGTAAGAAGCTGTACCAAAAAGAGAGAGAGGAAAAAAAAAAAAAAAAAAAAAAGCATAAGGAGGTAAAAATGTACAAGTGAGAGAAATAAAGTGTTCGGGCGTTTATCATCATCCACTTGACACACAAGAGAGGCGACAAGCAGCTGTGATAAAAGAGACATGGAAAGTGATAAATGTGGCTGGAGTGTAAACTTTAATAGCCCAACCTTGGATGGGAACAATTTGCCAATATTTAATTAACTGTAATGTGATCAATCAGAGTGTTAAAGGATGGAGCCGTTCCGGTGGGGCACTCTGCCAGCCGCACTCATCCTATAGCTCATTTAGCCTTGAGAAAGCTCCAAGGAAATGCTGCAATCAACAAAAGCGGCTCGGTGTTGATTCTGGAGGATCCCATTGTCACTGCGCCGCCGTTTTCCTCGTAAATCATTGCAGCTGTTCCGCCACTCGTTTTCGGTTTTTCAGGCCTGCGTCGCACGGGGACAGTGTTTTGGCCAGGACTTTTCTTTTTTTTTTCTTTTTAGATTAAATCGTGCATTCTTGTGAGATTATGTTTGTTTTCCCATGTTTTCCCTTTCCAATTTGCAGGTATGACATGGTGGATTTTGAAATATGCATGTCTTCGTTGTTTTTGTCTTGAATGTATTATAAATAAAACAAATACAAACTAAAAAGTGTAACTCCACATTTTGAGCTGGATATGTGGAGTACATCCTCGCTGGCCTGCTGCCTCAGTCTTTCGACTATTATTATCCCTCTAACATCGACCGATGCAAGTTTTAACATTCGTTACTGTTAATTAATAACTGTTTGGCAATGCTGGATGAACGACTTACATTTTTTTTTACTTTTATAGCATAAAATAAAAGTAAAATTGTGAATGTTTTTTTAGTGACGATCATTACTTTCCAGTAAGAAAAAAAGATTAAATTGATTAGTTTTGTTATGATGTGTGTCGGCTCTTAGAGGCTCTTGTCACACACCACACTAATACACCGAGCTCAGCACAGCAGGGATTAGGGAGCGGTGACCGTTAATTCCCCCTGGACTCAAGAGTCCACAGGTGGATGGTTGGGTGGAGATGCTCATAAAACGCTGAAGCGAGAGCGGCAGCAGAGACCACTTTCCTGTCAACAGATGTGGAGTTTTCTAAGCTGATCAATACCTTTTTGGCAATGCTGGATATGTATATTTGTATTTTTTTATTAACAACACTGAGCCACGCTTGGTCACAAACAGCAAATTTGAAAAGCAAAATAAACAGAAGCAGCTGTGGTTTATTTATGCCTAAAATAAAAGTAAGATTATGAAAATTAAAGATCACTCCGTGGCCACAACAGAGTCTGACAGCCCCTTTTTTTTTTTTTTAATTGACCTATTTTCTGATAAACCTATTTTACAATCGCTGTGCCAAGACCTTTAGTTTTCCCTAGACGTCCGTGGTCAATCATACATTGCTCTGCATGTGTGCTTTTAAAAAAAATTCAAAGCAGCTTCTTCTTCTCAGGCAATTCAACAAAATCTGACAAATAGATATCATTAATAAATAAACTCACATCTCAAGCCCGACCATTATGTGTCTAGACCTTGGACGGGGATCCCGGAGCTGTCGGTCAAAAATATAAGCAATCAATAGAAAGGCTCCTAAAACTGTCGAGGAAGATGGACAGCAGTCAAGCCAATGAAAATTAAGTGCAAATTGGTGGCATATATTATCTCAAACTCAATTTTCTCCTTGACCTTTACAACTCGCCACCAAAATAATAAGGGCCCCCTTGCTTTCTTTTCGGTTGAGTTCCCCATCTGTCGGAGACAAGCGGGGCGACGGTGAGGTCAGAACTCTTTGACAAAAAATATATGAATTTGCTAATAAAAGCTTGGATGATTAAATTAAGAAGGTAATTGGATTCCTGCATGTGCAATAAAATAACGCTGGATTGGGTATAATTAAATTGTCGACTCAAGATTTAGTTTCTCCGCTTCTCTTTTTCTTCCCCGTTGGAGCTGAAAGGCGGAGGAGTGTTAAAGTGACAGGCAGAATTAGAAATAAGGAACAACACAGGGCGGTCGTAAAATAGAGTGAGACACGTAGGTTTCTTTGTTAATGTTCTGGCACCAACCCAAATAGCAATTGTGTGTTCACCCTTGAACTCTGCAACGATTTCTTTTCTTTGTGAGATTTCATTTCATTTCATGCTAATGTTCACCATGCTCACCATCTTACTTTGGCACGTTAGCATGCTTTCTAATTAGCATTAAATGCAAACTACAAATGAGGATTATGGCATTATCATTCATTTTGCAGATTCTTTCTGGTCACAAATCAAAGTATTGGGGTAAATGGAAATTTTGACCAGATGATGGTGCAACATGAAAAGTCAGGGGATCACCAAAGTTATTACAATTCAGCCTGGGGGGTGGGGCAATCAACAGATATATGAACGTAGTCATCGTGAAGTCCTCCATTGGTTTGTGGACTGCCGTTTTGATGTATTTTCGGTGGCTGCCATCTGGATTTTTTGCAACCAGAAGTGACACTAAATTGTGTAGCTAAGTACAACTGAATGCTGAATAAGACATTTTCTAGGCGTTGCAGCTAACTTTTCTGAACTGAAAACGCACCGTGAAAGGGTTAAAGTTCTAAGATGAAAACACGGACAACTCCCAGATAAGACAACGCTGTGGCAACGTCTGTAAATCTCATGGTAGCCCCGCTCCCTACCCTGCTTTATGGTCTATTTGACTCTAAATGGATCATAATTTACTAAATGAACATCATGCTGTATTGAAGAAGACTTGAAACTAGAGATTGAGACATAAACTCATGTTTATAATGTTTACTGAGGGAATAAATCAAGAGAGAAGTATGGTGATTTTCTCAGAGACTTCTATACAATTAGACTTCTTTTTGCAACCAGAGGAGTCGCCCCCTGCATGAGTTTGAGGCACTTTCGCATTAGCTTCACTTTCCAGACACGGGTGTTGCCACCTGAAGTAGATCTGGGTTAAGAGGCTCAATGGCACCACAACAGGGGTCATGTCAGATTTACCCTGCCAGTTATGGCATCAAACCACCATCAGCAACGTTGACCAGATGCAAAAAGTATCTCGGTTCGTTTAAATATCTGTAGTTCAGTCAGCCAACTAACTCCCCACAAGAATACACCGAGCCACAGTGGGTATTGGGGAGTGACGCTCGTTATTCCCCCAGGGAACTGAGCCCACAGGTGGATGCTGAGGCTTATGAAATGCTCGTAGTTTGTGTGGTGGAACCCGTGATAACTGACTGCAGCTGTTACAGCATATAGCTTTCAGGTAAACAGCAGCAGGCAATGAAGAGCAAAAAAAAAAAAGAAGAAATGAACTGAGCATTAATGGATTATGTTACAAAAAGTGGAGTATTTTATTTAAGCAGCCTTGAGTTGTCTGCCTTTCCTGCCTGACCTTGCACACACAGGCTTTGCTTCATAGGGGATTTTTGGGCAAGTATGATACATCGCCAGCCTACCATTCCTCGGCCTATGATTCTTAAACGATTCCAGTAACTGCGTCCTACATGTAGCTCTGACACTTCAGTGTCGGTCCTCGTGTTTGTACGTTTTTTGTTACTCTTATTTTCTGCCTTTGTTTTTATGTTCATGTCCTGCGGGAACTATGGTCTTTGTGGTTTGTGCTCTTCAAATGCCGCTGTCAGTCCACAGTGGATGCCTCTAGTCATAGTATCATAGTACAGCAGCACTTTTATACTGTCAACCAGAGCACTTATACTTTAGCTCACCCTGGGGCCTGACTATAACTCCCTCAATAACACACACACACACACACACACACACACACACACACCTCCACCATCAAAACCATCACAATAAGTGATTCATCAGCACTGATTTATTCCCTGCCGGAGTATGTGTTAATTACAGTGGGCTAATCGATAACATCCACTAAACGGCGGCTCAAAGGCATGCATGTGTGTGT
Organism: Ophiodon elongatus; assembly: GCA_016806645.1. Classification (NCBI taxonomy): domain Eukaryota; kingdom Metazoa; phylum Chordata; class Actinopteri; order Perciformes; family Hexagrammidae; genus Ophiodon; species Ophiodon elongatus. Next base: position 812,333 of record JACSYO010000025.1, on the reverse strand, counting down.
GCGTGGTCCTGTGTGTGCGCACGTGCACGCCCCGCGTGTGCGAAGCCCCCTTGGGGATAAGTACAGTCTTTACACCTGCGTGATGGATGGTGTGAGTGTTTTATCCATCAGCGGTGTTTTACAGGCTGTGAGCGGTCGTCTCTCTGAGCTGACCCTGTGACGGGTGGCCTGGAGCGGAGCCAGCAGCTGCCCGGGCCACGGACACAGCTGGTCCGACGGCGGCGAGAGTGGTCAGAGGAGCGTCTGCGGCACTAATGATAAAACTACCTCCCTCTTGTGCACTGCAGATTATAAAAAAAGGCATGGGTGTTTTATATATAGTCATGGTCAAATTAACTAAACATCTGTTCTACTCCTATTCCATTTCTATGGGTAATACTCTCCTCCAATCGCATACATGCATTCGCCCACTGAAAATCTGCATAAGAATAGCCAATCAGGACACGCCAACCCGAATGCGTGCGGACCCCAAGCACAGCGCTGTCTGCTATCCTGTTTTATTTCGGTGATTAGCAGACGGGCATGATACACCTACATGTTCCCCTGCTCCTTGGTGACCTGGGGAATGTGGCGTGCAGGGTGCTTGTCTTTTGACCCCTGCAGGGTAAGGCCATTGCTCTATGCAGTTCCGTTGCGTACTAACCGGGTTGGTTGGGGGCCCCCCCTACTTCTCCGGTGTGGCGGCGGAGTTTATAAAGAAGCAGGTGTGTTGCATCGACTGACCTCTCGCCGGTCAGGGTCAGTGTGGTTGGGCCGATGTTATGTAGCGGCAGGGCGTGCACTCGTCATGCTCCGCCCACTGTACCCAGAGAGTCCGGTAGTGGACGGAGCCTTTGTGACTTAGAACAAAGGTTACGACATTGTAACTCTAGTTTTATAAGAGGCGGAGACCTCTATCTCAAATTGTCAGGTGGTAAATGCATGATTGAAGGAGAAGTATTTCCCATAAAGTCCAGTGGAGGGCCCTGTATGTGCTTATAGAACTAGGGTTACAATATCATAACCTTTGTTTCGGTTAAAGTGAGGGTGAAGCACTGCTCTCTTTCTTTAACCACCCAGATGTTTTCTGCCATTTCTGGGATTGAACCGGTGACCTTCTATTTTCTGTAGGCCACCACTGTCAAAGTAAGACATAAGACATAAGACTAACATTGTATACGGTTTCGGGCATTTGTATTCTGACAATCCACACCATGAAACCATCTTATCACCAGATAGATCCGAACAGTGGGCAAGGACAAAGCAGACCAAGTGTCTGTAGAGCCTAAAGGAATTGAAGAGGGTTGCATCATTAGGATCATTAATTACATTAAGGCATCCATGAGATGAGCATTAGCCTCTTTCAAATTAGTAATCAGACCCCTGCCAGCTATCAAGATAAGACAACAAATGGGTCCAACCTAAAAAGATCTGAGCCTCATTTCATGTACTGAATAAAGAGCCTCCTTGTTTTGTGTGTAACATTGTCAGGCTTACGATGAACAGCAAGTATTGAATTATGACACACTGCCCTGTTAAATACAAAGATTTTTTTTGTGTGAGTTCACTCTCATCTGGGATGATCGAAATAGACGTGCTTAAACACTGTGCAAAGATTGGGAAACCACCAACTATGCACGGTAGCTGTCACGGTTGGAGGAGCATGTGTATGCGCCGCGGGACGGGAAGAAAAAACAATAAAGCAAAGAAGAATAGAGGGTCGTCTGGGGAGTGGTGCTAAAGCACTAATAACGCTGCAAGGAAATTTTGGTAATTTTCTGGATGAAAAGCATCATTTAGCTTCAGACAAATTTGCGTGAGACTCCATAGTAGCCTAATTAGAATCTGGGGACACGATTATAGAGGGGCGTCAGCGTGAGCGGTGACAGGCTTTGAGTCGGACGCACGAAGGCGAGGAACTGCAATAACAACAACATAAAAAGAAAAAATGAATGTAAGCACATTAGCATTAGAGTATAATCATATGAGTCCACGCTTATTTGGACATTTTTAATTAGCATTCAAAGCATTGGGTCTGCTATTTCCAAACGTTCTTTTCGTCAACAAGCCTTTAAAGGGAGTTTAGAAGAAAGTTTGAGAGAGGCAACGTGTGAAGTGACAGTTACAATTTTTTCACTGTGTCAAAAAACATTGATGTCACGACCCTCCGCGTGTCGCTACTCATTTGAAACAAAGCAGCTTTTGTTCCGAAGACTTGCGAGTTGCGGGAAACCTTGGCCCAGGCAAAAGACAGCGAGAGAAGGGCCCGAGCAGGGGGGGTAGCCACAACCAGGATTTGAAGCGGTGAGATGTTCAGGGCTCTAACTTTGTGCTCTCGAGGGGACGTGGACATGCGTGGGTGAGTGTGAGTGTGTGTTTGTTTGTGTGAGGGGCTTTTAAGAGGGCTTTTGTTGCCTTTCACAGGAGCTTGTCAGCGGGGGGAACCAAAGCCACTGTTCTCAGGGTGACTTAGGCCTTTAATGGACTGTCGATCACAAAATCGTACCATTGCTCAAAGCGGGCATTTAGCGACTCAATTTGTCAGTCCTCTAAGCCTCGTGTCCGAGGGCCATCCAGCACTCCCTGACCCTTGTAATAGAAATCAAATTTGACTCGATAGATCGACAGCCCTCCGAATACACGCACAAAAGGTTACGTTTTTTTTTTTTCTGCCTTTGACATAGTCTCACAGTGTTTCAGGGATGAGCAAGGGAAGCAGATTACACATCGGGGAAGAGTAAGTACTAAACTCTCTGACAAGTAAAGGATTATGTGCTCCATTGTGTGTGATGTAACATGATTTGACAACGCCATCCATACCAGTCATTAAAAAAGCTGGAACACGTGTTTGTAAGGTCGGGGTCTTTGTTAAGTGTCTGAAGGTCAAATAAGAAAGGCTTTAACTTTGACTTTAAGATTGACTTACGGTGGGAAATCTTTGCATGGCTTCGCTTTTGAAATGTAAATGATCGCTACGTCTATAACTTTCTACACCTTGTCTTTTACTTCAGCCTCCGCAGGTTGAAGTCGTCACCTTGCAGCAATGATGCAGTGGTGTGTCAGGGTGTGTTCCAATTCAGTGGCTGCATCCTTTTCCAAGTTCGTAATTCTAGACCTGTCCCATTTTAAAAGCTCCTTTAGTCGTCTTTTGCCCAAACTTGAAGGACACATATTGTCATACAAATCATGAAGTCTCAAAAGGAATCGTCACATGAGCACCTATATACCAGGAATACAGTCCAACGGGACACGCTGTTAATCACAGGCTGTCACAGGCAAATGGAAGTGCATGGACGCTGTACTGTAGCATTAGCAGGGGCTGCACCAGGGGGTAGGGGGGACGTGGGGGGGGGAAGAGGGGGGGAGGGGGGTAGCTATAGACACTGTCAGAAAACCCTCATAGGACCTAAAGAAAGTGGCATGGTTAATGTTTAATTTAAAAAAAGAACATGGGCACAAAGGACCTGATTTCAGATGGCGTGCCAATCAAACCCAAGTTGGTGGAAACTGGATTCAGAATTAATACATTTTTATTTATTTTTGTAATAAAGAAGCAAAAAAATACTGATGCTAGTTAGCCATGTTAGTGAGAGCCCCTGCTCAGGTTTAAGGTGGGTGGAACTATGTTGGGAATTTTGTGAAGTCACCAAGTCACCAAGTCACCAATCTTAAGTAAGAGGTAAAAATGAAACACCAAAGTATGGTTTACATTTTGTACTACCTGGTCATTTGCAAGTGCCTTCATCATTTCAAGTGTTGATTGTAAAAAGAAATGTTATTCTAGTCGCCATGTGCTGCAGAATTGATGCATTTCTGTAGGCCAATCCCAGAAGTTGGCTTCCGACTTTTCCATTGGGTTTTGGATTATTGCGGAAAATAAGCTCTGTTGCAAACACAAGTTTATGATACTTACACATTTTGTTCAGCAAGATAATCTTCACAAATGAATGCCAACAATAGCTTAAGCTTGCATTAACCATTTTACCATAGTTTGCTGTGTTATAGTTAGTTAGCGCTGTTAGCCGTGAGCCACCGGCTCGCAAATGCCATGCTGAGAGCCGTTGAGAGGCAATAGAAATGTTCCCAATCTCGTATCTTACTCTTTTTAATTGAAATAAAATTTAACTTGGAAGTTGATTGGGAAGGCATATGTTCCAAGTTGTAACCTAAAGTTGTAACCCGATAAATTGGAAGGAAGAAAAGGAAATGAAAACGCAAGATGAGGTCTTAATCATAAATTAGATCAGATCTGACCGTTGCCCTGGGATTTAGTGTGACTACCACTCTATTACCACATATTAAATGGTTGTTAAGTCCTGGTTTAATGAGCGGTGTAACCCTGTCAGACTGTACTGTACGGCCAGTGCTCTGCTAATCTGTGTGTTTCTGTGAGACATTCACACTGCAGGTGTCAGATTGGTAGAATGAGACGAAAATAGAGCATTTTGTCTATTCCTGTTGTGCATACAGCATGTGTCTCCTTTGGAATCCTCCTGCAGCTGATTTGGTTTTACTGATACAGATCAGTGGAGGATTTAGAGCGGGTCAGCCTTGGAATATTTATAATTTTTGCACTAGAGGTCTGCACCAGTGTGTTTTTTTTCTTGGCAAACAGCAGGGTGATGTGTGTTGCTGGTATTGAGGGTAAGGTGGGGGTCCCCTGTGTGTGTTGTTTCTAATATGCCGACTTCAAAAATGTCCACGTTAAACGTTAAAAGACAAAGCAGTAAAACCGCAGCTTCTTACCCATGTGTTGCTGTTTATTAACAGGTAACTTGAGATGTTTCCATCCGTCTTTTCGAGGTAACAAGTGCATCTAGAGCTGCGTGAAAGCAAACTTTTTCACAACTTTACCCTGCTGCCAAACAGAACCGTTCCATTTTTTCTCGCTATTTCAAAGTTAGAATGTACTTACAGCATGAGGGTGTGGATCCTTATTCATCAGTGATATATGATTGTAGTCTATAGCGAGTGCACATAAGCCAGCTCGGCCCTCACGAGGAAGAACACTCTCTGTTATCAAGGTCCCTTTTTCCTCCCTACTGCCTTTTCATTTAGACTGACTACGTGAACTACACAAGCACAAATGAAATGCCTCAACTGAGTAATGGCTGTAGCTTTTCACAAAACCGCAGCTCGATAACTTTTAAGGCAAAGCTGAGTCATAAAAATAAGTCAAGGTCGTGCCAGTGTATCTAACTGTATAACAAGCGTACTGTGTATTGGGGGATCCACTCCCTGTGTGTGAATGCAGCTCTTTTTGTCTTCCGTTAAGTGAATTTAAATGGGTTTTTTTGTATTCCTCACTGTGAGGTACCTGGGACTGGGATTATTGTGCTCCCATATGCACAGCCGTAGGTTTCATGAGGTTTCAGGGGACACGTCCTCTTTAATGAAGTTAATAGAAGTGGTAATTGATTGCTTTAACAAAAACGACAAATTTAGTTTCAGGTTGTTCTTGCATAGATGTATTCATATTTTTTCCACTTTCCCTAAAGCAAACAATGGCCACTTAGCATAATTGCTGGTTAGAAAGAGAACAGCAATCATGAAGTATTATGATCCTTAAAGGACCAGTTTGTAGCATTTAGAGGGGGTCTAATGGCAGAAATGGTATGTTTCCTGTAGTGTATAATCACCTGAAAATAGGAACCATTGTGTTGTTGTGTCCTCTTCACATACCGTGTTTCTACAGTAGCCCAGAACGGACAAACCAAACACTGACTCTAGAGAAGGCAATTCATGTTTTTCTCCTTCCCTCTTGGCACACTGTAGAAGTTTCAGTTGGTTGCAATCTGCAACATCACCACTAGATGTCGCCAAATCCTACACGCTGCACCTTCAACCTAACAAGTCATTATAAAATGTTTAAAGTGCACTATGATTACTGTTTTAAAACAATAGCAATTTAACTCTCATCATACCGTGCTCCTATGTGGATTATCACTCTGTATGTGTATGTTTATTATGCATTATAGACATGGCTGTCGTAGAAAGTGTTACTGATATTTCCAAAAAAAGCTCAAAATTCATCAAAATGCATGAAATAAAGTGTTTGACGCTCAAATTTTCATAGCTGTGAACTTGTGCCTTTGGCTGTTTGTAACATCTGAAGCTGCTTTAATCCAACAGCTCCCACCCTGAAGTTGGCATTTGGGTTGGAAATGACCGTGGAATCCACTGCTGCACACAATTACATTACATTGTCTCCCCGGGGAGAAAGTGAGCAGGAATTTATATGTAAGGACACGTGTGTGTGAAAATGCGTGTTCAGAAGCGTACATTATGCATGACGGTGTGTGTGTGTGTGTGTGTGTGTGAGAGAGAGATATATATAAAGGGAAAGGAAATGTCAAAGATTGGAGACAGGGACAGAGATAATCGTGGGAATCCAACAGCTCTCTCATCATTCTTAATGATACATTTGCGATGATACATTTGCGAGGATGACATCTCTCATTGTGGTTTGAAGTGCCTCCGCCTGTGTCAGAGCCGCCCCTAGACAGGATGTGAAATTGGGGTCTGAGTCGGGATGTTTTATTAGCTGCTGGATATTGCCGAGGTGGTTAAGATAGGCTATTTGATTTGCACCGCTCCTTTCATTTACTCTGTTTGATTTGCGATAAGCGACTTTTCCTCAGGAAGAAATCGGTAGTAATTTCACAGTTTGTGCTCTCTTTCGGTCTTCAGCTCTTTGTCTCTCTCTCTCTCTCTCTCTCTGTCTCTCTCTCTCTCTCTCTCAAATATGACAGGCCTCGTGGACTCCTCTCAGGGACTCCCGCGTACACAGCCCCGAGGCGTGATTGCGGTGAACGACGCAAATGAATTGATTCCAATACAAATGAACTCATGATGGCAATCCCATGCTAAGTGGCTGCTGCTTAATTTCATATTGATGAATGAACTGCCTGAGCCGGTGCTCAGAACAATGGCTTCTAATTAGAGCGACACTAATTGCAGACACATTGATTGGCTGCGAGAGCGATCTTTTGAGGATCCCATTGGATCAGTCGCAGAGCGGTTCCAGGAGTAAACACTCGAGTCCCCGTCGATGCGAGTTTGAGGGGTTTTAACGCCAGAAGAGCGCCGTTTCAGGAACTTTAAAAGCGCACATGAAATCAAAGCGAGGCAACAGCTGCAGTGGGAGGTTTTTGAAATGTGAGGCAGAGAGTGCGTCTACAATACGAGCTGGCAGGCTGTGAAGCACCAACAACAACAGAAAGAAGGACAAAACATAGAGTGGTGCTGTTTGAATATTAATTAGTTTCATATGCATGCATTATAGCTTAAAAACACAACTTCTTTGACCCTTGTGCGGCACGTCGGAGCTGACAGCAGTGAAGTGTCCACTGGAGCCACTGCCCTTTCAGTGTGGCCTCTAAATCATGAAAATGCAGGTAAACAGATTAATTAAATAGATAGAGTTACACGACGAAGGTCACACTTCAGATGTGGCGTAAAGGATAGAGCACGACGAAGACGGTTAACGGAGAACTATTTATAAAGGTGCCTTTCGCAATATTTCTACTGTTGCTTTAGTACAAACATGAAATTCTCGAGAGGATGTGCAGCGCCTGCAGCGTCTTCATGTGCCAAACAAACAGAAAGAGGACATCAGCAGAGCTTTTTGTTTTTAACTGTGACTGTATTCAGCATTAATTTCAACAAATCTGGTTAAACAGCGAGGAGACAGTTAGCTTAGCTTAGCATAAAGACTGGAAACAGGGGGAAACGGCTAATGTCCAAAAGGGAATTCCAAAAGCTAACCCGTTGTCTCCATGGGAACATCACACTTCAATCATCATCAATCATGATGGGAACTGGAGTCCTAAAAGAAAGTAAATGTATATCCCACATAGAAATATGAAAAAGAAAACAGTAGGAGCGACATAATCCTGAAATATTTGATTCTTGGTGTGTGTCATTATGTTGGTTTTTCATATTAATATTGTTCAGAAAGTTCCATCAACAAAGTAATGTGATCCTTTGAACACTCTATCCATTCACATTTTTTTTTTTATTCAAATATTTAATTATTTCTCTTTAAAATGTCCTACAACATGTGTAATAACACTCACATGCAATTCAAAGGAAATTCTGAACACCTCAACTTATCCTGAAAATAACAATACGCGGTCCCAAAAGCCTTTTTACACTGTAAATGGAGCAAAAACTGAAAAAGTAAATCCTAGTGAGTAAAGTTTGCATCGTACCGTTTCTGTACTGGACTATGGATTGCGGTAACATATATTCGCGGTAAAGATCATTGTTTATATCCAATTTTCCGCTGCCTATCCTACACGGACACTTTCCCGTCATGTGCGCTGGTTTAATCCGCGCTGAATGATGGCAGTGGTGCGACATGGGGCTCGTACAGTAGCATGCGTCTTCTCTCTCGGGGGCAGCGCCGCTCAAATCAAATCATTTGGTCTGATCCAGTGGAATGAAATAGAGTTAGAAGAAGGTCAGCCTGTGGCGCCATGTTTCTCACTCTGCTGTAATGTAATAAGAGCACACTGAGTGAGGCATAGATTATACTGTAATCCACCTGCATCTCTGCCTCCCTGTCTCATTTGTTTGCACCTATCGTCTCTCTCTCTCTCTCTCTCTCTCTCTCTCTCTCTATCAATCAGCCTCTCTCCCTTTCAAAGAGTTGAAAGGGAGAGCGGCTCTCTCCTACTCATCCGCTCACTAGTTTTCATTAACATTGTCAGACAGACTTTGGTTGGGAGTACGCCCCAAGTTTTAGATCAATGTCAATGTTACGATGACTTTCAACCGCGATTCTTTTTAGAATTCGGCCTAAAGTAATCCGACTGGGAATGCCCCCACATAAATCTTGGTCTTTGAGGTGCTTTAGTTTGATTAAATGGGTTCGTAAACCTACCTTCTGTTGGGACGTTCCAGTTTAAATACCGCAGAACCTGCATACGATCTGACTTAGACCATACTATGTCAAGTCAGCCGCCTATAAAATACAAATGCTGGGAGGGGGAGGGGGGGTGGGCAACAATTTTTGCTCTTAAAAGTGATCAAAACAATCTTTATAAGACGCACTCCTTTTCCTGCTGATGTTTTCTTGAGTGTTCTGTTTACCTGATCTGTCAAATGAAACCACATTTTATACATTACAAAAGATCTACTTGCAGAGCAGAGACCTCGAAGTATTTATTTTTCTGAGCATCCGTCTGCAAGAGGTTTGTTGATGGCCCTTCAGATGTAGTATGTTATAGGAGTATTGGTTTGTTAATCTCCATGTTTTGTAAGTCGATCACCACTTTGATCCAGACTGATATATTTCCGATGGATTGGCACAGAATTGGTCCCCAGAGAATGAATCCTACTGACTATTCTTCTCGCGCCATCATCAGGTCAGAGTTGTGATTCATCCAACACTTTGCCTGCGACACTAATGACATTACCATCAGCCTCGGCTTTACGTTGTGTTCTGTGCTGATTAGCAAACATTAGCAAGCTAACAAACTAACACGGTAAACATTATACCTGCTAAACACCAGCATATTAGCATTATCATTAGCCATGATGTTTCCATTCGTATATATTTTCATGCACATTTTGAAGTGTCGCATTAGCAAAGCAGAATTCAATAAAACCTCCTCAATCAAGAAAGATTTTTTAGCGTTCGTTTGTGGTGGTTTTTGCCTCCGTCAATAAAGAGTTGATGCACTAAATGTATTATGGAAAAACCTTTGGCTGATTAAGTTCTGACGGAGCGAATGTTAATCTTTCATGACTTATCAGCGATTTCTGCTGTCGGCATCTTCTCGGATATTCCCATCACGAGCAAATGCTTGTCTTCCTCTTCGAATGGAGTGAAACATGGCCGATAGTGACTGACATGCAATTAAAACCTGCCCGATAGAAACAGATTCCTAAAGACCACTCTCAAGCCGACTTGTATTGTTTCCGATTTGCAACGTCTATTTCCTCTGCTGTATTTTCTGGTGGATTACAGCCTTGCATAGGTCATAGCGCCAATTTCTGACACAAGCTAGCTTATTATATTGGCTCCAAAGTAGTTGATGGAAACGTCTTTTTTTTGTGACATTTAAAAAGCTCCCTTAACATTTGTCAGGAGGCGACTGTGGCTCAGTGGTAGAGCAGGGTCAGAGGATCGGCGGTTCGATCCCCGGCTCCGCTAGTCCACGTTGACGTGTCCTTAACCCCAAAATTGCTGTGCATATGTTGTATGAATGTTAGTTAGTCCTGATGGGCGGGTGGCACCTTGCATTGTTGCCACTGCCATCAGTGTATGAATGATGAAAAGTAATGTTAAAGCACTTTGAGTGCTCGGAAGAATAGAAAAACACTGTATTTACCATTTGATTGACATCTGAATGCAAATCAAACTATTGTGAGCATGTTCTACAATAAACCTTTTATTTCTGGCATGATGCATCATACACTGAGTGACTCACCTCCTGTTGCTATGAGTGGAGTTGTGTAATGCTTCTTGTGTGCATATTTACGATAACTACTGTAATTTGAGTGAACAGGGGAGTGTGTGTGGGCTGGGGGGGGGCTTGTGCACTCAAGCAAATGAAACGGGTTAGGTTAAAGTGTCATGTTGCCGGAACAGCAATCCATCCAAAAGTGACTTCATGTCCGATTCCAATCTGTGATATTAGCTCCGGACATCATGAATCAATTACCTCATAAAATATGTCATGCGGCAAGCGGCCCCATATCCATCACATCAGAGGCGTCTAAAACAAGATTATCAACAATCAGCTGAATTGATATATCGGCCTGATTACTAACAAACCATCTTCATGAGTCCAACCTGACTTTACACAGAGAACACGGAGCAAGTCTCGCTAACGCCGCTCTAAAGCTCAAATCCTCTCGTTCACGCCCCGAGGGAGACCCTGTGGCAGCTTCCCACTCCCAATTTCCTACCGCTGAATCCCAAACTCTTTTCCTCGCTAAGTGCGTGTTTGTGTGTGTAGGTGTGTGTGTGTGTGTGTGTCTGTTGGGAGATGAAACAGTCCATTCCTTGGCTTCTTCCTACTCGTCTAACCCTCCCTATGCCGAGACAGAGACAGCTGTTATCATGTTCCATGAGTGGTGTCAAGGCTGTAACACAGTGAGCAGAAAGCAGATTTCGTTCTCCTCGGGGACGCTCCAGCAGGAACGTGATGGTGGCGACAGCAGTGGAACTTGTGGGAACGGTGACGATGTGTGTGCGTGTGTGTGTGTGTGTGTGTGTGTGTGTGTGTGTGCGCGCGCAGACGAAGGCAGAGACATGATGTGCATCATTGTGAGACGATGTGTCATGAAGCTATGCAAATGTCGGGAAAGTGAGGGTTTACTCAATCATGACGTTTCACTTGGGCTGGAAAACTTTACCTGGAAGAAGCCATGTGCAAAGTACGTCCTCTGCACGTCAATATTCATGTTGCAATGATGATCTATTGTGCAATTTTTTGTGTTTCCAATGTAGTGAATATGTCATCTCTCCATCAGCAGAATCAAATTACTTTAGCCACTGCAACAATTACCTGATTCGAATTACAGTGATGAAATAGGCCTATTTGACGTTGATCCTGATCCCGGATTAAAATAACCCCGGGGTGTCACTCAATTTACGCCAGGGAATTTGAGCAAGTCTGGAAGGGATTTAGCACTAATACCATCTAGACAGGGCCGGTCATTTACTCTGAATATTATGCCTCTTTTCAGGACATGCATTAGTATTATCAGAGGACACCGTGGGTAGTTTTACTGGAGCAAAACAGTGATTTCGGTCCCACGTGGATTCATTTTGTTTCGACATTTTGTGATGCACGCATGCACACGCTAGGATGTTAGCATGCAGTCTGCAGAAAAACTCCTAACATCGGCCATTAAGCTCTAAACCCAAAATCCAACTGAGGCTGGTTGGAAAGTTGTTAGTTTTGAAAGAAATTGGTATGAAAAGAAAAGCAAAAACAAAAGCAAATTGCACAAATAAATCCCCCCTAAAAGATGACCTGATCTGGATCCCCAAAGTGATTGAGAAACACCATAGGAACCACTGCCGTGTGCACTACATTGTGTGCCAATCCATTCGGTACAGACAACTCTCACCTGCTTGTGGCGCTAAATGTAAAGTTATGGGATCACCAAAGTTATAATTATTCCTCCTCAAAGCACCATCGATATTTCAACCAGATTTCAAGACAATCCATCCCTAGATCTCAACGAAGGGTTCATTTGCAAAAGCAGATGCCTCTGTTTTTATTTATTTTCCTTATTTGTTTTTTTTTGTGCAATCCAGAGAATGTCAATCAAACTGGTGTTGAGCTGTTTGGATAAAATATCTCAAATAAAAAAAAAGAAAATAATCATGTTTTTAAATTTTTTTTATTGCGCACTCAAGAGACTATCAGTCAATATGCTGTTGGTTTATTTATTTTGAGAATGAGAATGTCTTTTTAATCTGATTTTGCAGCCTCCTAAAAAAATATGTAAATAGTCCTAAAAACAAGAATTGCTTTGATTTCAAAACTGAAAGCTGAGGATGCAGGTGGAATGTAATGATGTCCGCAGCAAGACATGCAGTCAGAATGGTGTGAAATGGAAGCGCTGACTAAACACAGCAACGTACTGCATCATCTCAAAAAGTGGAGACAAGCGCCAGTCAATACACCTATCCAAACAAACAAACCCCCAGATTCTACCCACTTGATGTGTGTGTGTGTGTGTGTGTGTGTGTGCGTGTGTGTGCGTATGTGCAACTCTTTCCCACTCGAAACTGCGCCGACGCACATCGGTTCCCATGATGCCTTGCGTCATTGACAAGCACTCTTTCCCCCTCTGCGTAAATGTCTGAGTGAAAGACAGAGTGAAGGGAATGACAACTCCTCCGAGTAGATGTGCTCACATGCTGAACTACACACACACACACACACACACACACACACACACACACACACACACACAAACACACACCTGTCACACACCCCTGTCACACATAGAAAAACCGAAGTTCAGCTTCTCCTCACGGGTATGCCTACTGTTCTGAATCCCATGTTTAAACACTCTCTTATTCTTGTATGTGTGACATTCTATTCAGTGCATGAGGGGGGGATTATTCCCTCCTCTACGAGTTTGACCTTGTCATGTGTGTGCCGGGTCGAGGCAGAAGACCCCCACCCCCCCACACCCCCCACACCCGCCGAGTGCCAAGCTCGGATGTTCCGTGTCACTCCTCGCTGACATGCTGACATTTACCGCACCGCCGGCGTCTTTGTGCTGCTCTCATCACCGTGACGGCGAACTTACAGATCGCCCCAAAAATCCCTGCGCAGTATCAATTTGCTCAGCCAGCTCACGCTGAATGGGAGGAGGAGGATGGGGGGTGGGGGGGGGGGGTAAGATGCACTCACGGCGTACGCACAGTTCCAGAGAGATGCAGTGGAGTGTAGAGGCAGGAGTGAAAGCACACACACACACACACACACACACACACACACACACACACACACACACACACACACACAGTGCTGCAGGGAGATCAACAACCAAATTGGCTGGTGTGATAATACCCTCAGAGGGAAAATTATAGAAAATTACTGAGGGTGACATTTTGTGCAGACTGGCCTATGATTTGAATCCCTGTGATTATATTATCTAGTCCAACAAAAAAAAAGATGGATGTCAAGCCTGTAAATATGACAACATGGCCGGCTGTGAAGACGCATTGACATGCATGAAGCATTTCTCATTATCTTTTTCAATATTGATCGGGCATCAAAAGAGCGCGCAACAAGCATGCAGCTAAGTCTTCATCCACTGTCTATCATCTGCTGTCGGCCGGGAATAATGCATTATTAATCATCTTCTTGACACGGGGGCCGTGGCCGTAATGAATAGTTTAGAGAGCCTCATGACTAACTCTAATGAACCAATGTTCAAACTTTAGTTATTAATATTAATTAAGTGTAACACACTCTAATGGAATTGTAGGGCGTGTTGCCTTTTTAGTGTATCACACATTTTAGTTCTGAATGAAATAGTTTGTTGGGTCTTTTTGTTCATTTTTGTGCCCGCCACCTGCGAGAGGAAGCGATCACCATCATGACGCGACCTCTGCTGTCTTTATCTGAGGCACAGAGGTCAATGGATTCTGGGAAAAATATCTCCAGGCACGGGAATAGAAGGGAATTGATTTTTTTTCTTTACTTTATTGCTATATTAACTTTTGCATAAATATTCCAACATTTCACAATTGCAGCAATTCACAAGTTTAGGTTATTTCTAGAAAAAAAACCTATTCAACCTAGATGGTATTTATTGTTTAAACAAACACATTTTGCCACCATCGAAATAATGACTATTTAAAGTCTGAGCAGAGCTTTCGCACATTCATAACTGCTCTCATTATTTCACTGACGAATACATTTTCATAGGTCCATAATTACAATTATTCAAATTAGAAAGAGCAGCACAACAGTTGCCACAGTTGTGTGGGCGCGGGGGGTTTCAGGGGTCAGTGCCCCGGGTTACGTGATGGATTCTCACAGATTTTAAGGGTTTAATTGACAAAAATTCCTGGATTTGTATTATTATACTTTATATATAGATATCTATATCTATAAATATAGATATAGATATAGATATATTAACAGGATATCTTACAATCACACTGTTATTTAAAGGTACCCTGTGGAGTTTTCGACCACAATGTTCTCATGAATGTGTCCTGATGTAAACATAACGTTTTACAAGAAACCTCCACAGGGCAGCTTTAAATCAATTGTGAAATAGACAATCAACATAATGAATTGATAAACTTCTTAAAATATGCCCCATAACTGTCCGATGTCGGACGGTCAGCAGTGACCGTGGCCTTTAAATGGGCAATTAGCGCTTTATGTCATTGACCAATGCTTTATTTGACATTATCTCTATCTGCAGTGACACTGAGTGGTACTGACCCCCCCCGGCCCCCCTCCCCCCCGTGGCTCAGCGAGGCGGTCGCCGTGGCCGTCTCCAGAACAGCTGACAGAGTCTATTCCAGAGTTAATGTGGCGTACTGAGAAGCTGCAGTAAAGATAATGTAAGGGTTGTAAAAGTGCTAAAGCTAATTAGCTTGCTGGCAGAGGTGCACCAGGTGAGTGGAGCCAGTCGAGATGGAGGAGAGCAGAGCGCCGAGCTCCAGAAGAGCGGAGAAAATAATATGCGTGTCTTCTGCACAAATATTGATTGGCCTCTGATACCGTATGACACCGTCAAATGGAGAGATCGAGCCCTGCTTTGCTATTTTAATAACATCCTTATCGCGCCGCATCAAACTTGGTAATGCATTCCACCTCGCTGGCACGGCCTGCTTGGCTCCGAACTGTTGTTGTGAGAGAAATGTGGGAGGTTAACAGAAAATACATTATTTAATGTCAACCCCATACATCTTCAGCTTGCTCGTAATTAACCCGCGTTAGCTTTTGGACCTATATGCGTTGTCTGTTTCCCGTCTGCTTCCTCTCAATGTTGTTTTCACCTTTTTGACATGCAATGCAACAATTCCGTCTTTGCTTCACCGTCACATCAGCTCAACCTGCGCGTTGGCTTCCATCAGAGAGGAACGTCAGTGTGTGAATCACACAGTAACGCCGCCGCCTGGTTCTCTTGGAATTACTGGGTAATTATCCTGACCAGACATGAAACTAAAGATGAGTCAGTTAAGGCATTGACTTTGTGCAGTAGATTCCTGTATAAATACACAGAGATGACCTACTTTTGAACTTTCACTGTGAATGTAATTATTAAATAATTTATCACCCGGTGAATCAAATTGTCCAAGGATATTGAAAGATTTTGCAAAACCCCTGAATACCTTCAACCACAGTGTTTTTTTTTTCAAAATGACTTCAATTTCTACCGTATCTGTTCTTCTTGCATTGTTTATGCATTGAACGTGAGCATCTGATGGAAATGGGGAGTTTTGTAACCATCCGATATGAATGTTAGAATACTGGGCTGAGTTTATGCTGCATATTTACCAGCTGGATTCTAGCAGTGTCACGAGATGAACACAGAACCACATATTTTACGGAAATTCATCTTGTCAGGCTTCAAGTGACTAGTTTTTTTTGACCATCAAGCCAGAACAAGGACCAATCAGTGGCCTGCGAGGAGCTACCGGCAGCTATGGGCGTGGCTTAGGTGTGTGTGAGACAATGGCGGCTTCCAAAGAGGTTGGCGTAGATGCTGCAGTTCTATCAGAACGAAGAGCAAAGAACAGCACTGAAGGCTTTTCTCCATGCAAAATATAGTTTTTGCTCTTTCCCAACTTGCTTCAGTAAGAGTTTAATGGACAGAACGCTTCGTTACATCATCATTCATTATGGCGGGTCAGGTTAGCTGCAGATGCGTAAAGACATACTGAAAATCACACATCAAGTTTTTGGTGTTAATAAGCTTTATTGTTTTGCTATTTTTTTTAAAGGTTTTTTTGTTCATTCAGAATGACAAAGGTGAAACTTGTGAAACTAATTATGAACTTGTTTATTGTTCAATTTCAGATGTTTTTTTTTTTTTACGTATTGTTTCAGCTGAGATGCTTTGGTTGCCTCTGGTTGCTAGGATACGAAATATCCACAGAAGTAAAAAAATATCAGCACGAGGTAGAGTACTTGCTCTTGATGAAGGGAAGGTGGAAGCATTTAGGGAGAGAGGACGGACCAGCTGGTCTTTGTGTATTCATTTCTCTCCCATTGCACATACATGCATGTGACGGGTGGACGTTGTGGTATTTGTCTCGCCCCGGGTAAAACAAAGTGACAGTGACGAGCGCAGCGTTTAACCCTAAAGTTGAACATGTTTCCATTTACGGCGACCGGTCAAATAACACCAAACGTGTGGCATCGTGTAAATATGCGGAACTCCCATCGCAAAAAGTCCAAAAGACAAAAAAAAATATAAACATAGCGGTTGTGGAGGTCGCTCGCCATCGCCTACGGTTTGGCTCGTTAATAGCGCGGTATTGCCTTGAAACGGTCTATTATTGCAGGAATATCCACCTCCAGTGGCACAAAAAACAATCTGCCTGGCTATTCCTCGCTTTCTTGACCACGGGTGGTTGTTGAAATGCCTCATTTAATGACAGAAATAAGGTTATTTTAAAGGAACATTTATGAAGCCTTTATGATAGAAACGATCTAACGACGGTTAATTTTATTTGGCCCATCGGTCCGTCTTTCATCCAGGACCTGTGTAATCGGTGTAATTTCTGCGATGTATGAAGGTCACACATCCCGAGCCAATTTGAGATCACGTTGCATTGTGGGAATGAAAACGAGTCCCACGAGCCACCCTGTATTGTAAGGACTTAATGGCGCACTGAAGGCTGA